>QODF01000332.1:13939-41319 GCA_024372805.1 Oostethus manadensis
TGACAGTATGAGATGATTGTTACGCCGCTGCTGTGTTTCAGTGTTACTTCTTCACTGTGGAGTTTGGACTTTGCAAGCAGGACAGCAGTCTGCGGGTCTACGGCGCCGGACTGCTCTCGTCCATCAGCGAGCTCAAGGTGGATAAGAATCTCTGCAGACTTTTTAACCCCAGCTCAGCACATGTGACACCACGTTTGACGACAGAGATTTTCTGTTTTCCGTGTTCCTACGTGTCTCTGCTATTGTTGGGTCCGGTAGATTACACAGGTTATGTCTACCACAAAGTCTCACATTAATTATGACTGTTCAGATTGTCTTAGAAGATCATCAGCTATTGACGCTGTGGGACACACACTAGTCTAAAATATTTGCCCTCGAAATCAGGCTGTTTCCAGCCAGGACCACATCCTGAAAAATGAAAGAATATCACTTTGATATTTTTTTAATCCCAGGCCTTGGAACACTTTTGTGTCCTTCCGGTGGAACTGGTAAGAGGTGGCCAGGGACCGGGAAGTCTTGACTTCCCTACTGGGACTGCTGCCCCCATGACCCGGACCTGGATAATAATATCTAACTTTTCCCCTAAAACAAGGTTTTCTAAAATCATGTTGTGTTCTTGTAAGATTATGCCTTAAAAATAGCTTTAATATTTCAGCATTATGCTACTAGCGTTACATTCTTTTATCTCATAATATTACAGGTTTATTTGAATAAAACTGCAACTTTTATTGTCATTAGAATGAACGTTTTCTCGCAAAACTGCACCTGTTTTTTTTTACTTTTGTATTCTTCTTGTAAATTTTCAACTTTATCCCCAAAATCGAACTTTTTCCGCAGCCTAATTGTCCAAAATGGATATAAAATGATTTGATGATGTTCTCAACAATATCACAACTGAAAAAAATATCTTGAGCGTTTCACGTCAGTGTTATTCAAACGACAATTTCTCTACTCCTGATATTACAAATTTGGTATTGTACAATTACTTTTGTTTCTTGTTGGAAGTACAACGACAAGATGCTGTAGTCGTTCTACATTTCATCAAACTTAAGATTTGTCACTTTAAATATATGACTGAATATAATACAATATATTTTGTTTTTCTTCTCATATTTTACAAATGAAAAAAGTATATTCTGTAATATTTCATCTCTTTGCTACTAAAAATGGTCCTCATAATATTACCAGTTTATTCTCGCTAAAATGTGACTTCTTGTTTGAAGATGACTTTTTTAAAAATATTTAGAATTAATTTCCCCAAAATTGCTGCATTTTTTCTCATTTCTGCTTTTTTCCCCCAACTCTTTCCAATTTATTCTTCTGAAAATTTTGTCAATAATGTCTTCATTCCCATAATATTTTGACTTTATTCTTGTAATATAAAAATGTTTCCCGCAATGACATTTGGACTATAAAAAAGTCTTTTCTTTATGCTAGTAAAAAACTGTTTATTCGTAATATGACGTTCCCCAAATATTTTTACGTTTTCTCTTTAGATTAAGAGGTAAATATTGGTACAGAAAGAGCGATAAAGAGAGATTTGAACTCTCCATAACTTCAAGTACGTCCCCATCTCTTCATTGAGCCTTTTCTCCTTTCCAAAGATGTCTGCTTCTTACTCATTTTGCTGGCTTATGGGAACTGGTTACATTTTGGCGCTCAAGAGAATACGGTCATTTTTCAAAATCAAAGTTCGCTCAGACTCAGATAATACATGAAAAAACAGAAATAGGTAATTTCATCTTGTGCGACCCAGTATCAGGTGGTCCGGTGGTTGGGGTACCACTGCTCTAGAAAGTAACAGTGTTAGGGCCACAATGGAACAAAGAAATATTGACAATAAAGTTGTGAATTTATGACAATAAAGATAATTTACAAGAAAAACGTACAAGAAAAAAAACACTATGTTTGAGAATAGTCATTACTTTACAATTTTTTAAAGTTGTAACGTCACAAGAATAAAGTCATGAATTTACGAGAAAGAAAGTTGACTTTTTGTAAATTTGCAACTTTATTCTCACAAATTTGACTTTTTTCATGACTGTACTTTTCCCGTAAATGTACAACCTTTTCTAGCGATAATATTTATTTTTTTAAACTTTTGTTCTCATAAAATCACAACTTTACGTCTGTAAATTACAATTTTCTTCTCATGAAATGACTTACTCGTAAATGTATGGCTTTCTTCTTCTCTTCAAAATGTATTTTGAATTCTCAGAAATTTACAATTTGGTAAAAAACAAAACCAAAACCTTATCTGACATTTGGAGAATAAATTGTAAATGTATGAGAAAGATGTAAGAAAAAAAAAAAGTGAACAGGACTATTTCTTTAGATTTTTGGAATATGTCAATTGGTTATGTAATTTTTGTCATCAGCACGCGTTGACGGACAAGGCTCACATTCTTCCGTTTGACCCTGCCGTGACCTGCAATCAGGAGTGCCTCATCACGACGTTCCAGGACGTCTACTTTTCTTCAGAGAGTTTTGAAGACGCCAAGAACAAGATGAGGTGAGTGGAATTCTTTACCCGGAAACCAGAACTAGCCTTATTATTAGGTTGGGTACCTAACGGACTTGGTCGTGTCCCGCAGGGAGTTTGCCAAAACCATCAGACGCCCCTTCGCCATCCGCTACAACGCGTACACGCAGAGTGTGGACGTCCTGAAGGACACGCGGAGCATCAGCGGAATGCTGAAGGACATAAGACACGAGCTGGACACCGTGGAGGACGCTCTGGACCGCCTCAACAAGTCCTCCCAGAGCCTGAGGCAGAACTGACGATGACACGTGACCATGCCTGGTCACATGACATTTTTAAAAAACACGTGAACATTTTTCCCTCTTTTCTGGTATGCAGCAGACCAAAAGTGCTACCCATTCATTTCATATTCGTTTGCTTCGTCCAGGGCAGGGTTGTCCAAGGTGAGGCCCGGGGGCCAGAGCAAAAATGGATTAATCTGCAGTAATTGTGTAATAAGTCAAGTCAAAATATTACAAGAAAAAAAAGTTGTAATCTTTGTTGTAATTTTACATGGATATTTTTATAATATGACAAAAAACTAATTTAGCAGCATGATGATGTAAAGTTATAATACTATGACAGAAAAAAGTTATAGTTTTTCACAAAATGAGAATAAAGGCAAGCCGTTTTTAAAAATGAGCAAACAGGTGGAAAATTTAAAAAACAGCAAACATGAAAAAACGGCAGTAATTTTACAGGTATAAAGTCAAAATATTACAAGAAAAGCTGTAGACTACAAAGACAATGTTGTAATTTTACAACAATACTTTCATAACATTATGAGAAAAAAAATTAGTATCATAATGATGAAATATTAAAAGTTGTAATACTTATATATTTCAGAAAATGGGAATAAAAGCAAACTATTGTGGGAATAAAGATATATATTTTTAAAAACTTAAATAAAAAACAGCAAAAACGGAGAGAATATAATTTTACGATAGTTGGAAAAATTCATTCTAGCAAGAAAAAAGTTGCAATGCTACAGTAATCGGTTTGTAATATGAGAAAGTCATTTTAGAAGCATAGGAGTCAAAACATTAATAAAAAAATATTTGACTTCAGCTGTAATAAAAGCAAACAAAACAAAGGTATACGTTTTTGCAAAACTAGGCTGGGTAAAGGTTTTATGATGGGAATAAAATCCAAATATTATTTACAAATATTTGAAAATAGAGTTGAAATAGTTGGAAAATTTAAAAAAGCTTTAATTTTACCAGCATAAAGTCAAAATAAAGAAAAACAATGATACTGTAATGTGAAAAAAATGGCTTTTTTAAAAGTCATAATGAGGTAAAACAAAACGAAAAAAAAGTATTTATTTTAATTAGGTTGGGGAAAAGTTACAAGGAATAAAGCAAAAATGGAAATAAAGTTAATTGCTTGACAAGAAAATGTACAAATAGTTTCAAAAAAACAGTAAACATAAAAAAAACAAAAAAAACCAGCAGTGATTTTACAAGAATAAACTTGGAATATGAAGAAAACTCATTTAGGAGCAAAGAGAACTATCAGTTCACGGTGTACCCAGCCTTTTGCCCAGCTGGGATAGGCTCCAGCACACCCTCACAAACCTAATGAGGATAAATAGTATTTTGGGGGGTCCTGCAAAAATGGATGAAAAGCAAAGTTGATGCTAATAATAGACTTTTTCCACCTATAGATGCATTTTATTGCATATACTGCTTTCCAAAGTACTCCTCCCACTTTTCACTATGTGGCCCTCGCTGGACAAAAGTTTTAAGGGTTGTACTTTTTAGGTTCTCTTTTGAAAGTTGTTGTCTCCTTGTGACCGTGAATGCTTCCTCAAACGTAGGACAACAAATACACGAACATCATCAGCTCGCTTTGACCTATCGTGTCATTTCTGTGGTCGTGTAGGAAGCAAAGTTTATGAAAATAAAATTGGGGAAATACTGAAATGCTTGGGTGAAAGCGATACGTCTCTACTTTTATTTGACGAGAACATGTGTTCAGTCTCAAGAGCATGGAGGAGGTTCCAGGAGACAGGTGGTTACTCCAGGAGAGCTGGACAGGGCCGTAGAAGGTCCTTAAACCCTCAGCAGGATCGGTATCTGCTCCTTTGTGCAAGGAGGAACAGGATGAGCACTGCCAGAGCCCTACAAAATAACCTCCAGCAGGCCACTGGTGTGAATGTTTCTGACCAAACAATCAGAAACAGAATCCAGGAGGGTGGTCTGAGGGCCCGACGTCCTGTAGTGGGCCCTGTGCTCTTCACCGATGAGAGCGGGTTCAACCTGAGCACATGCGACAGACGTGAAAGGGTCTGAAGATGGCGTGGAGAACGTTATGCTGCCTGCAACATCATTCAGCAGGACCGGTTTGGTGGTGGGTCAGTGATGGTCTGGGGAGGCAAATCCCTGGAAGGACGCACAGACCTCTACAGGTTGGCACCCTGACTGCTATTAGGTATCAGGATGAAATCCTTGGACCATTGTCAGAACCTACACTGGTGCAGTGGGACCTGGGTTCCTCCTGGTCCACGACAATGCCCGACTTCATGTGGCTAGAGTATGCAGGAAGTTCCTGGAGGATGAAGGAATTGATACCACTGCCCGGCCCCCACGTTCACCTGACCTAAACCCAATAGAACACGTCTGGGACATTATGTTTAGGCCCATCCGGCGCCACCAGGTTGCTCCTCAGACTGTCCAGGAGCTCAGCGATTTCCTGGTCCAGATCTGGGAGGAGATCCCCCAGGACAGCATCCGTGGTCTCATTAGGGGCATGCCCCGACGTTGTCAGGCATGCGTACAAGCACGTGGGGGCCACACAAACTACTGACGACCATTTGGAGTTGCTACAATGACATTTTGGCTAAATGGACCCGTCTGCTGCATCCTTTTTTCTTTTTCTTGTCTTTGATTTCCCCTCTACAGGGTGATCATTTTCATTTCTATCAAATGATGTGGCGTCATTTTGTTACTAATACATCACCTACTTATTATCAGGAAACATATTCAAGATCATTTAGATCTGATGTGTTTCCAAAGTCTTCCTCTCATTGCCAGAGAGCGGTATACTTCAAGATCGCTGATTCGCTCATTTCACTGTCAATCAAAAACGGAGTCCGCCTCAGACAGATCATCTGGTCATCACGCAGAAGCCGAGCATCCGGGCCAGCCCCTGCTTCAGACCCATCGATGTCAATAATGCATAGGTTTTGGTCCCAGTACTGACCTCTGGGGTACGTCCCATGATTTATTTAAACTTGCAGATGTGTGTTCTGCCAACTTCACATATTGCTTCCTGTCGAAGAACTTCTATTCGGAAACTACCCCGGTGATTCCATACCGTTCGAATTTTGTAATTAGAATGCTGAGATTCGTAGGAATGGAAAGCTTTTTGGAAAACTGCAGCAGCAAAATTGCATCTATAGCATTGGTCATCTCCCCTGTAACTTCATCTTGGAATAAAATTGATAATATCGAGTAGGTCTTCATTGCTAAGTTCTGATTTTGAAACCTAATTAGCATGTTTATCTACTATAATAAAGCAGTGTGCATATAAAGTCCTTGCAATAATAGATTTATACCATCCATGTTTTACACATCCTGCAATTTGAATTGCAATCCTGCTTCCTGTTCGCAACCACAGTTCAAATGTATGTCATTCTCTATTTGTTGAGCAGTTCTTCATTACCATGGCCTACTTTTGGGGGTGTGGCAAAACACCGGTGCGTGATTATTAAATGGCCGCGGCTCATTCACAACGCATAGCCTGTGTCTGGTGTGTTTCCTCCGTATGCCGGCTTCTATATCCCACCAGCAGGGCAGCGCCAACACCGTTCAATTCTGGGTTCTGTACAGACCGGATTCGGATAATAAAGGGAGCTAGAACTCACATGGAAAAAGGGAGCATTATGCAAGGATGTTGGAGTTCTGTAGGATGACATCGAGCATTCTGGTCTGTACAATCAAAGGAGGTGGATGGAGGTAAGAGCACTGACACTTGCAGGGGTGTTACTGCGGTATGACAGAAACACCACACCTGTCATCATTGTAAAGTTCTCGCACAGGGAATTCCAAACTGCACTGCTCAAACAGAGAGAACTTGAAAGGCACAGACGTCTATCTAAACGGGCATCGGACAAAACGCAGCGCCGACGTCACCGAGAAAGCACGAGACTTGAGGAAGCAGGGAATGACTGCAAATAAAGATGAGCATCTATGGCTCATTTCAATCGACTTTTTAACATACGTATTATCATCTGATTACTGTATACACATATGACGTCATATAATAAAACAAACGTAGCATCCAGCACCGTATCCCACTGGAGGGCAGGTGAAATGATGATGATGAATGATGAAGTACCGGAGGCCAAAGGAGAAGGTTTGGGGACCAGTGGTGATGTTCCATGGTGCTACCAGATGTCTGCCTGTCCCAGTTCCAGCCTGATCAGGATTATCTTTAGCAGTTCAACGTGTGTTTTTTATCACATTTTCATGATGGATGTCTTTTGTGTTGACATACTAGAGACAATTTTCTTTAAAAAGGGTTAGGGAGTGGGACGTGTTGGGTGACGTGGAGGAACGTGGACACACGCACCGGTCCACATGACGTCCTAGCGACAGACATCTTCGCTGATGGAACACCTACGGCGACTCGTACGCACCGACGTTTACTTAAACGCATGTTTACTAGTAGTCCTTGCATTTTCATCCATGTCTGAAGTGCAGCCATTGGCTAAGCGTTTTTTTGGCCGGCAAAATGTTTTGCTGATTGTTTGGCTTTTGGACAATACAGATGTTTTTTTACAGGTGGATTTTTTCATGACAAAAACGTTCTTTTCTTTCTCTTTGTACAGTGTCACTGGCTTGATTGACAGTTTGACACAACGCAGTTTTTCCAGTGGTAATTTTGGCGTGTGCCAAGAACCCCTTGCGTCTTTGTCAAAGACTTTTTTGCCCGTTCCTTGGATTTTTTTGACATTCCATGCAAGAGATGTCCTGCTATGCATGTGGGATTGAGTAGTTACGGTGATTTTTTGGTAAACTCACATGCATGTTGCCCTTTTTTGCTTTTGTTTAGCGTTTCAACTTATTTTATAGTTGAATAATATAGTTGCATGAATTTCTATTTCTGTGCTTAGCTTCTTTATACACTTGCAACAAGTATCATATTTTGCTTTCGACACGTGTTTTACAAATGTTTTTTGTTTTACCAGTAAAACTAGTTTTAAAGTTTATTTTTCTTTCTTTGCCTTTTGACATTGCAAACATGAGATGTCTTGCTATGCATTTGTGTTTTTCACGGTGTCACGGTTAGCCGCTCGGCTAGCTCGGCGCGGCATGGCGAGAACCCCGGGGAAGGAGCGAGCAGGACGTCAGCCAGGTAAGGTGCAGGAATCTTTTAATGGTAGTCAATGCTGCGAAGCAGCGGATTAACATATAACGTAGGTCCACACCAACACGAGGCACAAACGACAATCCAATGACCATAATGGCAAAATGGAAAAAATGGCACAAAGGCACAAATGCAATGACCCGACCAACTAAAGGTGCACACACCTGAACTTAAATAGCAAGAAAGTAACGAGAGGCAGGTGTGTGTAATTAAAGGCGAACATGAAACTAAGAAAAACAACACAGGAACTCTAACTCGAAACCAAAACTGTCACGCAAACAACACCGGGATCGTGACACAGGGGGGAACTTTTTTACTCTTGTCAAGAATGTTTCTCCCCTTTTTCTTTACGTTTTGCTGAAGTGGAGAAAACTGCTCTTTAAGGATGTTTAAGATTTGTCCACCTTTTGGTTTTGAAGGTTTTGAATTTTTTGACATTGCATTTTGCTTTTTCTTTGGCATTTTGCATAGCAACTTTACGCTTGTCAGAAAAGAATGTTTGACCCCTTTTGTTTTGGTCAAGTGTTTTACCAGTTTTAAAAGTGTTTTTCTCACTTGTTGTTGTTTTTGTGGCGGACATGGTCAAGCTTTACAAGAACCTTATTCTTGTAGATTATTTCGGGGTCGTGATGGGCGATACCAGATCCGGATACCACTTTTAGACTTTTTTTTACCGATACCGATACTTTGTGTGATGATTGTTTTTTTGTTTTTTTTACCCCAATTAAAAATCACTCTGGCCATTAATAATACAACTTTAATACTTTATGTTTACACAATGGAACCCTGGGGTGGCCAAAACTTTTCCAGGGAGGGTCACAGAGTGAAAAATTAAAGGACGCAACTTTGCCACTTTGATATTTGTAATATTCTAAGAAGTTGTATATATTTATTTTGTCATATCGCTGAAAAAGCCTATCAACTAACAGATTGGGGCTACAGCTCAAGCAATGTCCAAACATGCATCTTTTTAAATCAAAATACAAAGAATTGTTCCGTGTCAGTACATGAAAGAGGAAAGAGGTACTTGAACGTTACCTTGTGTTTGGGTACTATTAGATATTATTACATTAGAAGATCATTACTCATAACCATGCAAGGCCAAGATAACAGGGTGTTTATTCATCTCCTTGAATATGTACCAACTCTATGATTATTCATTTAACATCGGCATGGAAATTCACACAATTATGTAATCATTGCATCACAGTGCATTATATTAAGAATAGAATATCATATCACACATGTATAGTGCATATATTTCTTATATATGATGTCCTATTAGAAGCATCATTTCCTTGCTTTATGGTGGCCATTACCATTTTTATTACCACTATTATACTCATAAATAACAACCTAAATCCTGATTTCAGGTTTACAGACTAAATGGATCTTAATCAGAGGGTAAAGGTGATGATGGTAATCATTTATCACATGAAAGATATACATAATGTCATTACTATGTTGTCTTTTCTGGATTTTTTCTCATACAATAAAATTAGCAGATCAGGGCAGAAAAGTGGAGGTTCTTTTGCAGGAGATTTTCCACCTTCTCGCAGTAGACCTCGCAAAATCTTGTCTCTTTTTATGCACAGCATAGGACACTCACAGAGCAAAATCCATCAGAGTAGGGCAGACAACTGGAGGCTCGCCTGCAGGAGATCATCCACATTCTCACAGTAGACCTCCCAAATCTTGTCTCCAGCATAGGACACATGCAATAACATCCCCAGATTATGGCAGACAAGTGGAGACTCGGTTGCAGGAGATGGTCCATCTCCTAGCAACAGACCTCCGAAATCTTGTCTTTTTAATGCACAGCATAGGACACTTGGCCCGGAGAGTTGCTGTTGCTGGAGCGCAGTCCCTCTCTGGCAACGGTTCCATAAAGTACTTGGCTTCTCTTCATGCGGGACACATGCTATCCAAACTAATTATTCTTGCCATCATTACTAATAACTATTTTATCCTTTATTGAAATATCTCTGTATGCATAAAATATGTATGTGTGTGTATATGTATGCATGGGTGTGTGTATATATACTGCATATTTACTGTATAGTAAACCCAGGAATTACCTTTAGTACATGTTATGCTGATATGATATAATAATGAGTAATGACACAAGCTGTATAAGGTATAACACATGAATAATAGTGTATATTGTACATGTGTGTGTGATATCTTGTTCATGTATTACTGCATATTGTATTAATATACCAGGCTTTACTATTAGGGGGTGGGAGTAAATAAGCTTGTCTTCTCCCCCCCCCCTTTTTGAGCCAAAATGTTCCTGTTTATTTCTCCTTGTAAATTTTGTGCTGGTAATATTATGACTTTATTCCCACAATATTTTATTTTTTACCCCAATTTAGATTCCAAAATGTACAAATGTATATTTGTTTTTTTCACAATAGATGGACTAATCTCCAGGAGAAATTGCAATCATAATATTATAGAGAGATAGAGAGAGAGTATCTATTATCTAATTATTGATAAAGTATTTATCTATAATAATACTTCTTTTTTCTTTAATATTTAAACTTTGTGCTACTAAAACTGCTACGGAAATTGTTATTTTTACTCAACATTTTGCTTTGGTAATCTTGTAAAATTATGACTTCTTTCTTTAAAAATTCGACTTTGTTCCCGTAAAATTACTGCAGATTTTTATATTTTTGCTGTTTTTTTTGGTTAAATTATATTGTTAAAATAAGCGGCCTTTAAAATAGTCTAATTATACCATTAAAGATGTCTTCTTCAAAAAGCCTAATAAGATTGAAAACCTTCACAGTTCGGGTTGTAATGTTGAACAACAAAACGAATTGTTATGTAGATATGCCTTTTTTGTTAAAGACCTAGAAATATCAAAGTTCCATCCTTTGATTTTCCAATACCAGGGCGGAACACCGGAAGTGCCACCAAGGACGATGCCTTTACTGTGAAAGCGCTGACCGGAAGAGGCGAGGATAGGCGGGAGTGGCAGCCCCGCCTCCCTTTGGCGTTCACTTGGGTGTTGCCTCCGTCGCAGGCTTGAGTGCTGAGACTATCGCGCCGTTATTCGCCTCTCGTCTCGTCCGAAGCTGTCCGTCTAAGAGGCCGCCATGGGAGTCGAAGGCTGCACCAAATGTATCAAGTACCTGCTCTTCTTCTTCAACTTCATCTTCTGGGTGAGCAGCGGCGCCGCCTTTGCCTCCGTCTCCTCGTTTGTTCGGCGGCGCGGGCGTGAAAGTAGACGCGGGCGACGAAAGCTCGGCTGAGGCTCGTTTAATGGCGGACCGCGGCAAAGGAGAACTACAAAGAGGAGTCACGAGCGAGACATGAAAGGGACGAACGGCGTTACTAGCACGCGCTCAAGCTCTTTGAATCATGTGTGTGTGTGTGAGAGAGAGAGCGAGCGCGTGCGTGCGTCTATGTTGTAGAGTGACACATCTTTGATTCATTTTGGCTGATCCACACGTGTGTGTGTGCGTGCGCGTGTGTGTGCGCGTGCGTGTGTGTGTGTGTGTTGGGGCAACTCTTGGTGGTTTCCATCTGGTGAGTCAACGCCGTGGGTTGAGGTCTCATGGAAAGATTTGAGGATGTGGACTCATCTCGTGGTCTCCTCCAGTGGTGATTTACATTTTTGTGTTGTTGTTGTTATGGTGTGTGTGTGTATCAGTAAGTCATGGTGTTAGGGTGTGTGTGTGTGTGTGTGTGTGTGTATTAGTAAGTCATGGTTGGGTCACGGGCACCCTAAAGGGATCTTCCCAACTTTTAGCATCCAGTGAGTCACGACTGTGATTCGTTGTTTCCACCTTAATCTTGCAGGGGCGTGGCCGCCGTGTGACGTCGTCACTCACCCCTCCCGCAGCTGCTGCAAGAGCTCAGTAATTAAGGAATTACAAATAGCGCGCGACGGACGAGAGCTAAGGACTTTGTGCGGACGTTTTAGTGGGATCCGCGAGGGATCGGATGCGCTTGTACGCGCCACGCTTTTGTTTTGTCAGAAACGAGCGTAGGGGACAATCATAAGCTTTGGAAAAGTCCATGAAGGTCCCCCGTCCCACATGCAAACCTCGCCTACCAGGGCGAGTTGGCCGCACCGCCCCGACGGCTGTCACTCATCAGCGGGCAGGAGCTGCGATCGCATTAATTATTTTCTCTGTCTTTGCGTGCATAATTGTATTGTGATGTGAGCACGCATGCCATTTGTTTTTTTACTTGATGGATTATATTCAGTCATTCATTCATTTTCTATACCACTTATCCTCATTAGGGTTGCTGGTGTCTTTCAGTTCATTTCTATCAAACAGAAATGTTCTTCCAGGACCTTTCACGAATAACAACACAAATAATTATTAAAATAATAATTAAGTGCTTAATAATACAAGTGATTAGTACTTGCTTGAATAATAATTTAAAAAGTGTGGTTTATTCTTAATATAGTAATAATGGCAATTTATTTAGTCATAAAATGGTCAAATTAAACTGAGTTTAATAAAAAAATTGGTTTGTTTATAATGATATGTCAGATTTTTCTATTTTAAAAATGGTTATTTAGCAAGGTATTCATAATAATAAATGCTTTATTGTTAACATACATTAATTTATATAATGGTGTGATAAAAATAAAATAAAAAATATATAATATTAAAAATGGTGTTTTATTTATAAGATGAAAATGTCGATTAAAAACAATTAATCATTTTTAAAATGGTACTTCATTTATAATACTAAATTATTTGTATAATGTTTTAAAATAGTAGTTTGCAAATATTTTTTCAATTTCTGCTTTATTTAGGACAATAACAACAAATAATTCTTGATAGTAATAAATTGTGTTTTATTTACAACAGTTATTTACTTAATAGTAAAAAATAATATTAATAAATTGTAATTTTTAAAAACAGGAACATGGTCCAAAACATTGTGTTTTAAAAAATAAAAAGGTCCCAGAGAATGTCTTTGACATGTTTTGCAGAATCATGTGTCCCCAACAGACTACAGCGTTTCCCACTGGGTACCCTTGAGTGCTTTCGGAGAGTTTTTGACAGTATGTACAGTACACCAAGACCACCCTGTCCCACAGGAGCGTTAGCTTTTTTCTCTTTTGATGTAACCTTTAACTTAGTTTTCTTGACAAATACCGGGAGTAGTACTGTTGCATATGTATTGTGCAATACTGTATCTGTTTTATGTGTCTCTGTTGTTCACTCAGAGAGAGAGTGTGTGTTTATCTTGAGAGATAAAGTGCGAGAGAACCAGTCTGAAACACTTAAATAACATTCCACTCTCTGCAGACACGGAGCAGCTTGTTAAATAACGCGGCTGCTTAAATACGCTTCCAAAGTGCCACCGTGATCAAACAAAAGCACAATTTGCTTCCTGTCAACCTTAATAGATGAGACCCCATATAACTATATTGTATGAACAAGTGTAAAAAATAGAAGTAGCATTTGTTGGCTTCCTGTCGTCTGTGTGGGTGATACCAATTGAAGTGCCAGACTGCAACGCGGGGTTCTGGTAAGGAGTCGCCACATGTCCCGCTGCTGCTCCTCGCTTTGGGGATTACGGACTTCCAGTAGAAAACCGGTGAGCCGTTGACCGTCAATGAGTTTTACTGTTACTGCAGGAAGCTCTCATTGGTCACTTTCAACCACATATCTCGTATCTCGCGCACACACACTCAACCTTTACATTGTAATGCAGCAACAGCACACGCCATGCTGGAACCTCACACGGTCCGGTCCAGGATGCTTTTCAACCTCCAACTTGGATTTACAAACTTTTTTTTCTTGTATCACATCATTGAAATGCAAATAATCGCTTCCTGGATCCAACTGTGTTTGCCATCATACCTTTACTAACTGTCCCGGCAACGTTTTAAGTCATTTGGAACTGTCACTCAAATGTAAAAAGTCAAAAAAATAAAAGACATTGTTAGTCAGATTTTGAGCAGTTTTAACATGTTTTTAAACATTTTTTTCAAATGGGGTTTTTTTTGTTAAATGTTAGAAAAAAAACTAATTTTATTGTTTAATATGTACAATTATAAGTTAAATATACTACAAATATTTAATTTTTGTATGTTTTGAATTGTTTGTTTTAAAAGTTATATACATATATTTTGGATATGAGACTGCATCAAGAAAGTACAAAATTTTTTGTCTGATTAAAAAAAAAAAAAGGGAGAAATAAAACATTTATTTTAGAAAATTAACAAAAATTCTCAAATTTGTTTGTTCACAGAAAAAACTGTTTTATATGTATTCATATATAATTTATATTGTTTTTTAAACATATTTTTTTCATTACAAATATTTTTTGTTGAAGAAAACATTGTAAGATATTTTTTAAAAACATATCTTTTTTGCTAAAATATTTTTTCAATAAATTGAAAAATGATATTTTTGATGCGTTTTTTTGTTATATTAATATATATTATATAGAATTTTATATATTAAAACATTTACACAATTCTTAGTTTTTTTGGTTTTCAGTTTTTTTTGTTGTTGTTGTGTTTTTTGGGCTGGCCTTTTGTGACGTAGCCAATAATGTGGTTTAAGAAAAAAACAAAGGAAGGCTCAACCATCCCGTGATGTAAAGTGTCATTCGATGAGTCGAGCGAGGCGCAACGATGGCGTTCGTATGTTACAAAGGGTCTTGCTGCCCAGCCTCTCCCCATATCCTGGCTTTTTAACGCGTTAGGCCACTTTAGAGCTTTTAGCGTGATTAGCCGTGTTGGGGAATGAAGGAAATGGGAATGCGTGGCTCACAGACGGGACCTCCTGTTTCCATAAATCACTGCTGGACTCTGAGAGGGTTAAGAGGTTGCAAGTGCTGGGAGTTTGGGGGAGGTGGGGTGTTTAGAGGGGTCTTGTGGGAAAATGGAGACCACACCCCATCCCCCACTTCCCCACGACGTGCCCTGCATTCTGTTCGCCCTCCCTTCCAACCCCCCTCCTCTTGTACCAAAATAGTCGCGTTGGACACGCCGTCTCTCTGATTGGACGGTGTGGCGTCTTGACTTGATTGGTCAATTGGGAGCGTCATTCGAGGAAGCTTCCCATCTCACAAGACACTTGGAGAAGCGTTAGCTAAGCTGTTAGGGGCCCCCCCCCATAACTCTGCCTTGGAATGTGCGACTACACGAGCAACAGATGGTCAACCAATCAGCATGTGCTCGCCATCAAGCGCCTACTCTTTGTCTGGAACTGCTTACACGAGTTGAATCACCCTCGGACGCGTTCAGACATGGGAAGAATTATTTTCCGAACCCCTTTATTAACTCTTTAATATTCCAAAAGCACTGTACAAAAGTTTTAGGATAGCATTATGGATGCAATTCTGATCATACAGCATAGTACCTGCACCTATATCCAGATCCTCCCCAAAATGTCTTCCTCCTTGGGCCATGCACCCAAGGATGTTCATCCGCAGGTTTATCATTTTTACATCGAAAGCCTGACTTGTCTCACTGGTAACTCCGGTGAGAGGCGGGGGCTGTGCCGGGCACATTGGTTACGAGTGCATTCACGTGCGTGCGTGTTGAATGTCTTGGCTGCCGCCGTGTTGGTGCGGTTGCCAGGCAGCGGTGGGCCTTCGTTCTCAGAGGGAGTCGGCTCGGGCGAGATTCGCACCAGCCCAGATGTTGCGTCCTGGCGACGGCGTACGGAAACATGCAGATGGCGGCGTCTGTCTGACCAGGAGGGTGTTTGTTGTTGTTCGTCTTGGCTCCATGCATTGGCAGCTTGTTGAGACAACACTGTGACTCACCTGCGCAGCAGACGGTAGGAAAGATCTGATTTAAAGATGAACCAACAAGACGTGGTCATGTTCCACTACAAGAGCTGTTGTGTGCAACAGTGTAGATGTGCCCTAGACCTCCACCCCTTATCAGCTCCACTTAACCTCTTCATCCAACAAGCACCACACAGTGAAAAGTGAAAGGATACAACTTTGCCACTTTGATATTCTGTAGATATTGCTAAGACGTTGTACACAGTGGTGTGAAAAATTGCTTGCCCACTTTCTCATTGCTTAATTTGTTGCGTGTTTGTTTGATGATCTGAAACATTTAAGTGTGACTTGTTTAATTATTGGCTGTCAGTCAGAAAAAGGTTATACAGTCATTTCTAAAGCTTTGGTACCCCAGCAAACCACAGTGAGATCCATTATCCACCAATGGTAAAAACATGTGGTGAACCTGCCGAGGAGTGGCCGACCAACCAAAATAACCCCCAGAGCACAAATTACCCCAAAACACTGCAAGTTACGGCAAACGCTTGATTGCAGATGTTGCTAAGTGTGACCCAACCGGTTATTAGCTTCAGCCTAAAATCACATTTTCACATAGCTTTGGAGTTTTTTCTCCCTTGCTAGTAAAACCTTTTTTTTTAAATCATTTTTTCTACTAATCATTTTATTAGGGGTGTCACAACATCATGCAAGATTTAAAAGGTGACAAGATTTCTCGTTCAGGAAAAAACTGTCATTGGCACCAGGCCTGGTACGGTAATATATATTTTTTTAAATCACACAATAAATGAAAATGAACTGGATCATATTGCCGGCCTCAGTATATTTCCAAGTGCATGCTTATCTGTTTTCCGCATCTTACACCTCCAAGCATGCAGGAAGAGGGTTCACTTTGTGCATTTGTTTCAGCATCTTTCCATTGACTGCATGGATGGAGTCCTTGTCATAAAATTACAACTGGGTACATAATTTCTGATGTTGTATGTTGTCACAATTTCAAATTGTTTGTCTTTATTGCCACAATATTTTGCCGTAATATAGCATTTGCCCCAACTCAATGTTCCAAAAATTACAGCTTGGATTTGTTCTTTAATATTTGAACTCTTACTAAAAATGAATTAACTTTCATCATATTATTACATTTTTATTTTTCATACAATTACAGCTGTTTTATTGAATTTTACAAGTATTTCAACTTCTTGTAAATTGTAATCATGACTTCATTCCCATAATATTTTGACTTCATTCTCATAACATTGCTTTCTGCAAAGTAATTTTCCCTAAATTACAACTTTATTTTTTGTTTTTCATATTACAACTTTTATATTTTTATGCTACTAAAATGCTATTTTCCTCATTTTTGATTGGTTTTTGTAATTTTTGCTTTTTTCTTTTAAAATCATTGAATGTGATGCAGGACAAAATGTATATTGTATTATTTTAAATATTACTAAAATGTTTTAATTTTGGTAGACTTGCAGCATGACCGTGATTGGGCACGTAAAGGTAACCTGTGAATGTTGTGTTGCAGCTGGCAGGATGTGTGATCCTGGGCGTGGCCTTGTGGCTGAGACACGACCCCCAGACCAGCAGCCTGCTGAATACCAACTTTGATGGAGCCCCGGCGCCCAGCACCTTCTACATCAGTACGTACTTTACATTTTTTTGTTTGTTTTAAAGATCACTCTTGTTCTTTCCGCACTGCCAACTGTGCAATATTCCTCAACCGCGTTCCGCTTTGCTGGTGGAAAAACTCTCACTCAGAGCAACATAGTGGAAGCGCAATAACTGCAGAACACGTCCAGCACCTTTTGCTGTAGCTGAGAAGTGCCCTGATGAGCTGACATTAACTATTCATGGCGGTGATAAGTGGCTCTCCTGTGGTCTGATTGATGAAGACAAACGTGCTCTCTGTTATTGATCGGTTCAGATGAAAGGTGAGCATTTGTGCGTTGAAAGGTATGATGTCATATAACAACAAGCGGCACTGAAGTTGTACAAATGTCCAACTTTGTCCGCCGCAGGCACTTATGTCACGGTGACACCTTCAGGCAGCGCGAGACCTGGCGCGATCAAAGCGGTCGCGAGGTCAGCGGTCAGCGTTCTGACTGGCTGAGTTAGCGCTGGATGAGCAGCTGAAAAAACAGGAGTAGTTTTGTGGTTTGACGTTTGAAAATACTTCTTTACAGCTGCTTCCTCCTTTGGGCGCTTTCTCTATTTATTGTTTGCATGTGGTGCTTCTGCTTTTTCTGCATCTCAGACTGCATTCTCACTTTTGCTCTGCTTAAAATAGTCATTTTCCACAAAGCAGAGCTCGAGCTTTAGTAACGGAATATTTTGGTAGTTAGAGCACTGAAAACCTGTTTACACCCCTATAGTCTCCTTTACACCCCATTACTCGATATTCTAAATACACTTTTAAACTATATTAGAGCCCTCTAGATATGAATTAACAACCCTACAGTAAAATTTACAATCCTTACACCTGGTGTAGTAGACAAAATTAGAGACAATAAGCCATAGAAAACCTGTTTACAATATTTGGGTTTTAACATTAGGGCGCCCTAGACATGAAATAATACCCTATAGTCACCTTTACACCCCTATTATGCAATACAGTAGACATACTAAGAGGACATAAGACACTTTTGCACTGCTTAAAATATTCTGCAACGTCGAGCTCCTTCTTAATAAATTTGGAACTTGGAGCATAGAAAACCGTCTTCTAAATACACTTTTTACCATTAGAGCTTCGTAGACATGAAATAACACCCTTATAGTCTACTTTACAACTTACTACGCAATATAAATCATGTTTACAACCTTCTAATTACACTTTTAAACATTATTAGAGCTCTCTAGATATGAAATAACACCCCTGTAGTCCCTTTATCACTCCTGTTTGTTGATATGGTAGACATAATTAGAGAAAATAAACATAGAAAACCTTTTTACAACCTTGTACAGCAGTGGTTTTCAAACTAGGGGGCCCGTGTTATGACAGGGGGGGGCTGCGGAGCCGCCACAAACACTTTTCATTATTACCTTATTTTTCGGGTGGGGTGGGCACTGAAAATTATTTAATCTCCAAAAGGGGGCACTGCAAAAAAAGTTTGGGAACCACTGTTCTACAGTATATACCGGTTTTAACATTATTAGTGCATCCTAGACATGAAATAACACCCTATAGACCAGGGATGTCCACAATGTGCCCTGGAATCCATTTATAGCCCAGAGCATTTTTTTTATTGGTCCGCAGCACTTTTCTAAAAATACAATTAATACAAAAAAAAGTAGCAAAAAAGGAAAAAGCTGTAATTTTACAAGGATAAAGATTAAATATTGAGAGTAAAGTCAAAATAATAGGACAAAAAATTTAAAAATTGTTCGCGTTGAAAAAAATAAAGGCATAAAAAGTTGAGATGAGAAAATTGCATTTGTATTAGAAAATAGTTTAAATAATAAAGGGGGTGAAATGTACAAAAAAGTAAAACAAAAAATATAAAGGTTCACACTGATAAGCTTTGTCACCACATCCCCCAAAGCTGAGATGCAGGTTTTAAAAAAAATATTTAATATAGAAAATGTCTTCGCATGTACAAAGGTTGCTTTAAATAATGAGATTGTAAAACGGCCTCCGTATGGTCCTCTCGGTGACTCCGATGTTAGCATTTCCTGTTCTTACTTCTTAGTACTTGCAATGGCGACGGCTATTCAGTGTAACATTACTGACCCCTAGTGACCATATCATCACATGTTTGAATGCGTCTTCTGAATGCCTTAAATGTAGCCATTTTGATGCTTGAAAATGCTTCATTTAGGCATAAAAATATGTACAATTTGCTTAAATATGCATTTTTTATTACTAATAGGCTAATAGGAATTACTGTGACAGTCAGTGTTAGCTAAACTTTGTCAAATGGCCGACAACAAACATAGCTAGTGTGCTTGCTTGTGCTACGTCAGGCGTGAAGGCACAACCTCAACCAATCTTGATTTCCTTTTGCTGAAGCGTTTCCCCAACCAATAAAGACGCTGGTACTGGTCCACCGGCCAGAACATTTACGACTGTTCTGAAATATAACCTCATGATCCAGTTCTCGTCACTTTACTGGCTCCTCCTCTTCATCCCACTCAAACCATCGGCTTTTCCTTCTAAGTCCGTTCTCGGAAGTCACATGTCCTTCCGCGGTGAGGTCGTCAGCGGCGCGGTGCGAAATGTTTTGATGAAGCGTCGCTGCCTCGCCCTCGTCACGTGACGCCATCACTAAACACGACTCTGGAGGATGGCGATGGAGATGACAAGTGTGAGCGAAGGAAAGCGGGAAGAATGGAGGAGGTTTTGTTTTTGGCGTCTTGCGATGGAGGAAGCGCCTCCGTGATTACCCCGGCGCCCCCCTCCCCTCCTCTAATTCCTAGGCAGAGGAGAAAACGGTCTTGTTGCTATCGGAAAAAATTCCTCACTGGCCCCACCCCTCCTCCTCTTCCTCCTCCCTGTGTGAAAAGTTCTCCCTTCTCCTCGCCACTGAGGCCCCTCGCTCTTCCCCATCTGGTGGTGGTTAGCATTCGAGTCACGCTGTCTCTTCTCTTTTATTTCTTTGTTTTTTCTACTTCCTCCCTTCCCCCACCCCTCCGTCCTCCTCTTTCTTCGCCCCTCCCCTCCCGTCTCCACGCTGCCAGGAAATTTTCAGTGTTTAGCCTCACATCTGCTCCTAGTTGCCATCATATGGCCGGCGAGGCGAGCCATCCCCACCTGTCCAGGTGATAGACTGGTCCCGTCTGGCGCTGTGACATTTTGAAGGATTTATTATTTACCAAGTCCTTTCGTGTCCATCTCTGGTCTTCCCCGCTCGGTCACAGCGGTGAGGGCCATTCTCCGTAACCACTTTGCAGAGTTTGTGGTTCCGACACGGTTCGCGTCCCGCCAGCACCTGCTCAGCGTCCCGGCTCGTGTGCAGAAAGTGGACCCGAACGGATCAACCTCTGTTGGCTTTGGAATCAAGTCCACTTTTATCTGTCATCGTACTGGGCGCGAGAGCTCATGTGATTGCTGAAAGAAGCGAGAGATTTCTACCAAGTCCCCAAAAACCGCCGCCTCTTCCAAGATGGCCACTGAGCGGCCGGACATGTCTCCCAAGGGCGGCGGTTAGAGGCTGTGCCCTACCGTCTGTTTGCTCACAGTGCTCATTAGCTAAACCTCGTCCCCTGCGCCACCGCCGTCAGCACAGTTTACATGCACAGTGACTGGAATGTTCCAGTAGGAAAGTTCTTCTAGCCAGTGGAGCAATGTGAAATATTTCTGGGAGGAACGGACACGGTAACCCTTTAAAGATGATGAGCAAGGCAAACATGTCGTTCTACAAGTGCTTTGAAAAGATCCGAGCAGGAAGTGAGGGGGAGACGGGGAAGCAGCAGCGAGGTGGTCTTCCATTGTGTCTTCAACAATAGCTCGCTAATTACTGCTAGCTAAACATCTCTGGAGGAAAGCTTAAGCAGCACTTTGTCGTCTAAGAGGCATTCCACCTGTGCTGTTGCTAACTGTAAGAGGATGCGCTTCGCCTCATTCCTTATTTTCCCCTTTCCCCAGCGAAGGGGCTTTGATTTAGCGTTACTGCGTGCAGTTTGTGTTCAAAGGCGTCCTATTCCACTCATTTCTGCTAGAGGTGGAGCCGGTCCGATCCGGTATTGGGATCAGGTTCCGATACCAGCGTCATTCATGCATATGTACGTGTAAAGTGCAACCAGGGGCACATCATAATGTTACATCATAATTAAAAACTCAACAAAAAAAAAGTAAACATTAAGAGAAATTTGATCTTACAAGAAAAACGTCATAAAATATGTTATATAGTGTTAAAATATATTTATGTAGTGTGAATAAATGTTTTATGTCTGTGGTAGAAGAATTTAAAATTAGGTTGTCAAAGCAGTTATGGGAATAAGGAAAAATGTACAAGATGAAAGTTGAAATAGTTTGAAAATGTAAAAAACTGCAGAAAAGAACAGCTGTTCATTTTATACAAATTCAAAACATTAAGGAAAATTGTATTCAAACAAAAAGAATAAACTCAAATATTACAAGGAAAATGTCATTTTATTAGCATATTAATATTATATATGTAATTATAACATAACAAAGTTATAATATGAGAAAACTAAATAAAGGAGTACAAATAACACCTGTCACTACGTGTCAGTAATGTCACTGCAATGTTGGCTGAGACACACAAGCAACAGGCTTGATTTCTGGAACAATATGGGTTTTATTGCAGCTTTGACTGATCTGACTACACGCACAATAATCCCTGACATGGGCCACTGTTCCGGCTGCAACGCAAAACTGTTTGCCCCACACACACCAGCACGAGTCTCAATTATGTCTTAGTTCCTCTTATGTCTACTGTATTGGTTAATAGGAATGTAACGGTGATTGTAGGGGTGTTATTTCATGTCTAGATGGCTCTAATAAAGTGTATTTAGACAGTGGTGAACAGGTTTTCTAACTGCCATAAACGACGGACTGCTGTATCGGAAATTTCCCATTCCACCTGTGGAGATTGCTGATCCTTGGATGTTGTCGGCCACCTGAGCTAGAAGAATATCAGCAAATGGGAAATGCCCCGCAGCAGCTGCCGGGGGAGGGGCGGGGTGCATCTTGCAGGAGATGAAATGAAGACAGACAGGAAAGGCCATTTAAGTAAATGGAATTATGGAGAGCATCATTTCACTTGGGTGCTGCCGTGCGGCCGGGAGAGAAGATGGAGGGATGAAGGGAGGGAGAGGTGCAACTGAGAGAAGACAGCACGGCCTGGGCAGCCGCCAACATATCGATTTAGAAATTAGCATTAGCGTGAGTGGTGGACAGAGAGTGGGGGGCGGGGCGTACGAGATGCCGGGGGCCACAATTGAATTACGTCTGACAGGCCGGACTAACAGACGACGCCCCCCAACCCCCACACCCAATGCCAGCCAGCCAGCGCCATGACATCACCGCTTTTATTTGCCGTTTAAGATGGAGGCCAACGCACACTGGAAATCGTCTCCATCCACTTTTTCTACCGTGCTGACTTACTGCGCTGCCTGCACCTAGCAAGCATTTCCAAAACCAGCACCCCGTCCCCCACTCTGAAACACGATGGATTTCCCAGTTGAAAAACTGCAGAATTGTAGATTTATGGCGAGAAAAGAAACCACTTCCTGTGTTCATAACTCCAACATGACTCACTGCCGCAAACTAAGCAGCGCTGCACCCTCTGCTGCCCACCAAGAGTTAATGCATCCCAATCGCAAAGCCTTTTTGTGTCTTCTTTCATCTTTGACTTTTGCATTTGTTATATTAAGATTTTTTTGTGTCATCTCTGCAGGCGTCCACATCCTGATCGCCGTGGGAGCGGTGATGATGGTGGTGGGCTTCCTCGGCTGCTACGGTGCCATCCAGGAGTCTCAGTGTCTGCTGGGAACTGTACGCCACCTTATGGATGTTCAGCATCACGTTTAATGGAATGTGCATTTTTTTATGCCTTGCTGTTCTCTGCAGTTCTTTGCCTGTCTTGTCATCCTGTTTGCCTGCGAGGTGGCTGCTGGGATCTGGGGCTTCATGCACAAAGACACGGTGAGACACACACACACACACACACACTCATATATAGTACTACCCCAGCCTGACCCTTGCTGGTGTCCCAGGTGTCCAAGGAAATGATCAACTACTACGACTCCATCTATGACAAAGCAATGGAGCAGAGTATTGGTGACACAGAGAGGAAGAAGGCCGCCGCTTCAGTGCTGAAGGTCTTCCACGAGACGGTACGACGCCCACCACAACGTCCGCTACACATCTCCAAGCTCACCACGGGTTTGCGAAAGCGCTGGCCCGGCGGGCCCTGGGAATGTGCATTGTAGCAATGCGTCATTCTACCTATAAAAATTGTGCTTTGCTTGTGTAAAGCATCAAATCCCGTTTGTCGTCTGTGGACCAGAGGCTAGGTGTATCACTATCGCTAAATAGCTAGCTAGCTGCCGCCAGAGAGACGGTGGAACCGGGCAAAATGTGTAAACAAAGATGGTGGAAAGTTGCGTGTAATGGGAGTGTGCTTGTGTTGTAGCTGAGCTGCTGCGGTAAAGGTACCGGCACCTCCATCTTCACCCATATTACGGACGCGCTGGGTGTCACCGACCTGTGTCCCAGTTCTGGAACATCAGTTGTAAGTGCCCGCGTCCCACACCTACATTTTTCTTTAGAGCAACATCATAGTTTTTACATTTTGTAAAACCTCTACCTACTCTGCTTGCTACCGACATGGTCCACTGTGCTCCTTTTGCAGAACTGCCACAGCCGCATCCGTGAGCTCTTCTCGGACAAAATCTACCTGATCGGCATCGCCGCCCTGGTGGTCGCCGTCATCATGGTGAGTGCGGTCGCTGCGGCGATGGGTGTCAGGCATGAGTTTGTGGTGCTGAAGCTGCGCTCCTCCCTGCAGATCTTCGAGATGATCTTCAGCATGGTGCTGTGCTGCGGCATCCGTAACAGTCCGGTCTACTAGAGCGGCCCCGGAAGGACGAGCTCGCTCTTCCCGCCTTTTTCTTTCTCTCTCTCTTTCTCCCTCTCTGTCGTCCGTCTCCGACAGGGAACATATTTAGCTTGCTGGATGCTGTACGGCGCGGGGCGTCCTCCATCGAGCTCGCCTCGGCCCGCGCCGTCGACGCCGTCCTTGTGTTTTTTGGCGATGCTGGAGCGCAGCTGACATGTAAAATCCCGGCTCACACGTGTAACTCGACGCATAGCCGTTCCCTCGCTTCCCGTTGTGCTCCTATCATATTCTCCGTTTCATGGATGTGGTTTGTTGGATGTATAAACTGTATGTAAATATATATATATTAACAGTGCTTTATGACTGCCTGAGCATGGATATCCTATCCCAGTAGATGCTTCCGCCCTCCACTCCACCTGGTGATGGCGCCAACCGAGCCGGAACCGAAGCCCTCACGTAGTTTACGTAAAACGTCTTTAGTCGACCCGCTTTTTTTTCCCTACACGTTTGCATTCTATATTCTAGAAAAGTGACAAACACGTTTTTTACGGCTGTTGTGTACGCTAATGATCCAACTGTCAATCAAAAGGAGCAGCCTTAACGACCAATCAGACCCCCCAAACCCGTTTCCACTCGCGAGTACTACTAGAGGACCTCGTTGCCTTGCATCCTCTTCTAATCTCTGTCTGGTACGTCCCCAAGGGGCGGGGGGAGCGAGCGTGCACGCCAAGGACACGACGCTCGCCGCCGCCGCCGTCCTCTTTGCTGTGCTCCGATGGGCTGCCAGGCCTCCTCCGCCCCCGACCCCTGACCCCCTGCTCCTGGTGACTTGTTTGCCCAAATATAAAGGGATTAAATGTTTTACAACGAAACTCATTTGGCTATTGTTTTTGATTTTATTCGCACATAAAATTGTCTCACATCTTGGGTGAAATGTGGACCTGGCACGTGAAAGCTGATGCTGTTCACGTTCATACCATCAGGGGGCGCCCTCTGCTAACAAGTCACACGTGGCGCTTCTACGTTGGTGTTCATGGTGGGAAGTGTTTGCGTAAACATCTGGAGTCGAAGTCCGCCCCGCAGATTTGGTTCCTACTTGGAGAAACGATGCCAGGTTAAAAAAACACAACCAGGTCCAGATAATTTAGTGCCCGAGGAGCAAGAACGCTTTGAAGCTGCTGCTCCCCGTCCTGCGTGGAACAGGTTGAAGCAGGTGGAGTTTAAATTGGACTTTCACAGATGTTTACACGCTGCTCCTGTAAACACGCAGCCCCTCATTTGCAGGAGTCCATATTCCCCCCCGTCTAGGCTAATAACTGAATTAAAACCAAACATTTAGACATTTTTCGAAATAGTCATTTAACATCCTAGTGAAACATTTCAGTGTTTTACAAAAACTCAAATGCATATATATATATATGTATATATGTATATATGTATATATGTATGTGTATTGTTTCATATACAGTATGTAATTATCGTCCCATTATTTGTTCAATAATTGTTAGATTGATTTTTGTATGAAAAAGACAAACTAAAGTAATTAATTTATTTAAAGTAAATATTCAATTTTATATACTGTATATTCTGGAAAAAGTAGTATGGACTTCCCTTCTGGAACTGATCCCCCGGGACCCGGACCTGGATAAGTGGAGTGAAATAGAAAAGAACACACACAAAAGTTTTGCCCACAAAAAATATATATATAATATATATATAATACTAATTATATAAAACTACTTAAAACATATATGTGGATATTTGTGGAAAAAGTGTTCCACAAATAAATATATAATTTGTTTTTGTCTTTTTTTAATAAAAAAAATCAATTAGAAAAAATTGGACAAAAGTAATGGACAATATTTTATAAACTAGGTATTTTTTAAATTAAATATTATGGAAAAAGTATTCTCGTTCACAAATATATATACTGTGTGTGTGTATATATAATCTTTTAATTAGTTCTGTCTTTTTTTACACAAAATTCAATTGGATGATAATTTTATACAAAAGAAATTGTATTTTTGAAATGAAAACCTGTCAACTTAGAAATTCACTGACAAGAATAATCATATTTTGGTGTTCAATATTACAAGCCATACAGTTGCCCTATTTCTCCTGCGAATACGTGCATATGTACATCCCTTTTTCTTGGAATATAAACGTGTTTCTAACATTTCACAAATATTTCCAACGCTGCCAAGTAGAAATGTCGTGCACAGGAAGAACTGTTTGAATATGATGACGGTGATGGGAGTGCTGAAGGCCTACATACTGTCCGGTATCCGCTACGGGAACTTTGTTGTCAGTATTTGTATGGATGTGGTCCGCAGCACCGCGTGGTACTTGTAGACACCAGAACATGGATCGGTTCTGGCCGGCGGCTCACATTCCTTGCTTGTCGTGGAGTAAGAGTAAGAGGTCATGACCCCGCTGTGTGTTGCTGGGAATCTAACGCGCACACACATGCTGGTCCACACCCCAAGTGTTTTCTTGAGCCAAAGGGTCTGCTTCCCATAAAAGCTCCCGGAGGAGGAAAAAAACATCTCGGCATTCCTCAGCCGTGCAGAAAGCTCCCTCGTGACGAAAACGTCACTCCACGTCCACTTAGACACGACCTCCATCTGTTGCAAAAGTGTCGATACCGGCCCTGTGTCCACACGGTATCGGATCGATACCAAAACGAGCGGCATCGCCCAGCCGGGCGTGCACATGAACTTATTGTTATTTATCAGAAGCGTAATGACAGCAATATTGTTACGGATGACGCGGGATTGTAGTATTAGTGTGTACTAGTGTGTACTTGTTGCAGTGCGGCGTACTCGTAGGTAGCTGGCAGCAGCCATCAGGTGACGGAGCAGCTCCACGTCCCGCCTCCCGCGGCTATTTCAGCGCCGACACAAAGCCTCCCTCCTCCAGTCCGCGTCCGCCTCTCCTCGCTCTCCTCCCGGCCTCTCCTCGCCTCGTTCGCCCGCCCCTCCCTCCCTCCCGTCCCGCTGCAGGATGAGCGCGGCGGCGGACGGCTGCTTTCTGTCCGCCCTGACGCCCAACTCCGCCCGCACAGCCTACGTGCTTCCCTCCGATGCTCGGAGTTCGGACGCGGGGGCCAAGGCCCGCAGGGTCCAGGAGCAGGTCCGCCTGCGGCTGGCCGAGAAGAAGTCGTCGTCCCTGCCCAGGCTGGACGACTCTCTGCTCGGATCAACAGGTGAGCTCCGCCC
>QODF01000332.1:43328-56157 GCA_024372805.1 Oostethus manadensis
AACTGCTATTTTAGCTTTGTGGAGCTAAGCTAGGCTACGCTAGCTTGTGTCATAAAAAATCCCATAAATATTTGTTTTAATGTTTATCAGTACTCATTTTGGAACCAAGTTAATTATCAAAACACACAGAAAACACAAAAAACTGTAAAATAAGTCATGCAAAACTGCTATTTTAGCTTTGTGAAGCTAAGCTAGGCTACGTTAGCATGTCTCGGAATAAATCCCATAAATGTTTGTTTTAATGTTTATCAGTACTCATTTTAGAACCTAGTTAATTGTCAAAACACATAGAAAAACAAATATAGAGCAATAAAAAAAATAAATAAATAAAATAAAATAAGTCACGCAGAACTGCTATTTTAGCTTTGTGGAGCTAAGCTAGGCTACGCTAGCTTGTGTCATAAAAAATCCCATAAATATTTGTTTTAATGTTTATCAGTACTCATTTTAGAACCTAGTTAATTTATCAAAACACACAGAAAACACAAAAAACAGTAAAATAAGCTAATTGTCAAAACGCAACGAAAAAGAAATAGAGAGCAACAAAAACAATCAAGTCAAGCAAAACTGCTAATTTAGCGTTGTTGAACTAAGCTAGGCTACATAACTGGATAAGTACCGTAATGTTGTGGTTTCCATGTGTGTTTTGCGACGTGTAAGTGGGTAAGGTCCAAGGACGCAGCTAAAATAAACAACGTCTGGTGATAAGGAAGTTAAAAAACAGATTGATTGTTAGCTCGATTTGCACGGTGAAGCGACGCTAACACGGCGTGTGCGTGTAGCGACTGCTTGCCATCGTGCACTTTGCCACGGCGGCGTCGCAAACGTTCCCTGAACGCAACACGAGTCACTCAGCCAGAAAGCGGATCCTCTCTTTAGCTTTTTTATTGATCCAGTCCAGTCATGGCTGATACAAGGCAGAGCTGGACAAACATTTAGCACGGAAGTTGCAGCTTCGGCAGGCTTTGCAATGCTAATTACAGAAATGACTCCAAAGGTTTCTGAGGTGACTTACTGGTCATTATGGGAAAATCGCAGGCACTACATGACGGGTGTGACACCGGGAGGGACATGGGAACATGAGTGTGTTTTTTACCTTCTGCTTTTGTTCTTACAAAATAATATAACAATAAAGTAATGCATCAATATGAATCTACACATTTAAAAACTAAATCATGCTGTGTATATTTATTGGAAGTGTAGCAGACATGCACCCTGCAGGGCTTTGATCATTATTATATTATGACATTTCCTGTTATTTTGGGAGGCTATTTTTAGATGGCATATTCCAGCCATGTTGGAATTGTGAGTGTGGTCTTCCATGGAAGAAAGTCAGGATGATGTTGTCATGGTTTCCAGTGGGAAAAGGAGAGGAAGCGTTGTGAGGAATGGACTATTTTCCATTATCTTTGAAGAAGACCTGCTGGGAAAATATTCCATTCCTAACAGTCACAAGCAAGTAGACCTCTAACAAATGTTGTTCGTCTTCTATGATGCTGTTAGGAATGGAATATTTTCAACATGCTTCCATATGCTTTTGAACAAGTCCAGTTGGGAAAATATTCCATTCCTAACAGCTGTTAGGAATGGAATATTTCCCGTATGCTCTGAACAAGACCATCCATCTATCCATTTTCTATACCGATTATCCTCATTAGGATCGCGGGTATGCTGTAACGAGAGGCGGGGTACACCCTGGACTGGTCGCCAGCCAATCACAGAGCAGACAAACAACCATTTAAACTCACATTCATACCCATGGACAATTTAGAGTCGCCAATTAACCTAACATGCATGTTTGGAATGTGGGAGGAAACCGGAGTACCCGGAAAAAACCCACACAGAGATTAGAACCCTGATCTCCGTACTGTGAGGCCAAGGTGGTACCCACTCACCCGCAGAGCGGCCCTCGAACAAGACATGTTGGGAATATAGTCCATTCCTAACAGTCACAAGCAAGTAGACTTCTAACAAATGTTGTTTGTCCTCTATGACGCTGTTAGGAATGGAACGTTTTCCATATGCTTCCATATGCTTTGAACAAGACCCGTTGGGAAAATATTCCATTCCTAAGAGTCACAAGCAAGTAGACCTCTAACAAATGCTGTTTGTCTTCTATGATGCTGTTAGAAACAGAATATTTCCCAACATGTCTTATTCAAAAGAGATGGGAAACAGATGGTAAATATTCCATTCCTAACAGTCACAAGCAAGTAGACTTCTAACAAACGTTGGTCATCTTCTATAATGCTGTTAGGAATGGAATATTTTCCCAACATGTCATATTCAAAGCAGATGGGAAATCTGCTGCTAGGAATGGAATATTTTCCATCTGCTTTGAATAAGATAAACTGGGAAAATATTCCATTCCTAGCAACATCATAGAAGACGACCAATGATTTGCTAGAAGTCTACTTTCTTGCCATAAAGGGGGGGGCGATGGTTGGGACTGACTGGTGTGGAGGACACAGTGTGGTCCATGGAGCTCCATGGAGGAGTGGAATGGAGGAGGGGTGTGAGCAGGAACATTCCCCGTCGCTGATTATCAGCGTCTATTTTGGAATGTTCAGCTCGGCTTGTCACGCTGCGCAGTGCTGATGTTTGCTTCTGGGTCCCTGACAAATGTCTCACCCTCTACCCAGCGGCCCTCCAAGGCGAGGCCGCCATGATGACGTGTCTAATGAATTGTTTACTGCTTCGATCTGCACAACAGAGGACACATCTGTCTCCTATCTAAACGGGTCTGGTCCAGATTGTGGGAGGACGTTCTGAAGATAGACGTGGGACAGCAGGTTTGGAGAAGCACCATTAGCGGCTTGCGGGTGAGCGAGGAGGTCATAAATCAAGGAGCCACAAGACTATAGTCGTGAAAGTAGAAAGTCAATTTTGTGGAGATCTTGCAACTTATGGACCTCCTGCATCACCACCAAGCTAATATTCAGGATGTGGCAACCCCCCCCCCCCCCACCCCGGGCCCGTCCAGCAAATGCAGTAGTCAGCTGCTATCTGCTGGCCAGGGTTTCTCTCAGAGGAACGTTCTCCCATCACCACAAACCACCTGCTGAACGGGAGGAAAGTGTTAGGGTTTTTTTTGCTGCCTCAGCAGCCTTGAGCTTATCGGACTCTGATAGGGACATCCTTCCTGGAGAAGATGCAAACCCCGAGTAGACAGCAAGCATGTCCAGGTGGTCTCCAGCTATGCACCCCTTAGTGGGGATTTTGATTACTTTGTGTGGTAGTGGGAGCATACCTTTGCTGACAATTGACCCAGTGAGGCACACGGTCTGGCATGTGGCCCGGTCACCCTCCTCCCACCCCTGACCCCGCCCCCTCCCTCCTTTCCGTCCTGCCGGACTGCACGATGACGATCGTTTTCCTCCATCGTTAGCTGACCTTCCCCTCGGCACTCACGCACAAAACCACAGCCAGCAATCACACTGGCAATCAGAACAGTATCCCCTTCATAACACACTTGACTCATCCATATCTTCCTGTGCTACCACTTATTACTGATATTAGTACTACTCCTTTATATGTATGAATATTTATGAAACCAATGCTGAAAATCACATAAACACCGCAGGGTGGAAAAACAATGCAAATCTCAAAACACACACACACACAAAAAACAACCACAAGGCAGATTTATTTTCTTTTTAGTTGTTAAACATTTTTCCAAACAGTAGAACCTCCGGTTTGTGTGCCCCCGTGCAACCATCTAAACATTCCATTTAACAAGGAAACTTCAAAAGCAATGAAAAAATCATTTGACTTCTCCACCTCGCCCACCAAGGAGGTGAGATTCCATGTGCCAAGAGCTAGCCTCTTCAGCCGAGGATCAGACCATGTTACCTCTTTGAGGTAATGGGGCCCGGGCCACCAGACGCTCACCATTGTGCCCCACCTCCAGGCCTGGCTCCAGGGGGGGGTCCCCTGTGATCTGTGTCCGGACGAGGGAAAATTAGGTCCATTACTTTTCTTTTCTGCGATTGACTGGCGACCAGTCCAGGGTGTACCCCGCCTCTCGCCCAAAGTCTCCTGGGATAGGCTCCAGCATCCCCACGACTCTAATGAGGATAAGCGGTATAGAAAATGAATGAATGAATTTTACTTTTCATTGGGGTCTGATGAGCCACACTCTGTCTGGTTCCTCCACTAGGACCTGCTTGTCACGGGTGACCCTACCAGGGCCATGAAAGCCCCCAAGAACATAGCTCCTAGGATCATTGGCACGCCCAAAACCACCACAATAGGATGGTGGTCCATGAAGGGCTGGAATGAAGCAGCGTAAATTCCTCTACAAGTACATGTGAGTGACGACTGTGTGTGTTTCTTGTCTTGCAACAGAGTACACCCTGCCCCCCGCAAGAGGCTTCAGTTCCAGATCCATGATACACACGCCGAGCCGCGTCATGGCTGTGAGTACTCCTGCCAGTGCATTACGTCATAGTACTTCCTAAATACTTGCAGGAGCAGCTCATGGGCTGCACACACCCTGTGCTGCTCTGGACAACACTTAAGTCAACTCGCGTCTTGTTTTGGAATGAAGATGATTTGGTTTTTACTGTGAAGAAATGTTATTTACGTTTACACTGCGCGTGCAAAGACTCCAGCGTGGAGGGGAGGGGCGCCGATGAACATGCAAGTCCGATTTAAGTGAGAACAATGAAAACAGGGAGGTGGGGGAAAAATGCAAACAGGATGTCGGTGTTGCTTTTGAGAAGGCGAGTACAACAATGAAAAGGCCACAGTAAGATTCCTGCCGCTTCCTGCAGTAAAATCTTTGCAGAAGGAACGCTGTTTAGAAGCTTGCGAGACACAGAGGGGCCCATTTATCAGTCAAAAGTACTCCCAAAGTCATCCGGATTAGGCTCCAGCTCGCCCATCACTCTAATGAGTATAAAAACCGTGCTTTTTCCCACCAGAAGATAAGATTTATCTCTTCCTGCTTAGTTGTTTACGTAATATTTAACCCGTCCCTCCTCCTCCAGGTCGCCACGATGCCGTCCTCCGGCTTCTCCTCTCGCTCTGCCGTGGAGACCTCCTCCAAGGTGCGAGCCAGCGTGGCCCAAAGCAACTTTCAGGCTGTGCAGACCCACAGCAGGAGCAGGCGCTCTAAGTCATTGTGCCAGGCAGACCCGGGGGGGCCTCTTCTGCTGGTTCCCTCGGAGAACATCCCTCCCCCCTCCAGCACCTTGAGGCGCACCCTAAGCGGAACCCTGGCCCAGGGGCGTGGCTACTGGCAGGAAGAGGAACTGCCACCTCACTTCACCTACAAAGGCCCCTCCCACCGCACCATCAGCCGCATCGCCAACCGCCAGCAACATTACCAGCAACACAACTGCGCCTACAGCCAGGACGGATGGGCGGGGCCGCCACGAGGGGACGGGTGGGTGGTGTCGGCTCGAGGGGACGGCTGGGCGGGGCCGCAGTGGCACGTGCCGAGGACCAGCCTCGGTCTGGGGGTGGGTCAGTACCAAACCTCCATGCAGCATGCCGCCTCCATGCAGCGAGCCTCCTCCATGCAGCGAGCACCATCTCTACGCAGCGTCAGGAGCGTGGGAAAAGGAATGGACGTCCTGGATGGAGCGTCAATACACAGCAACGACCACCTGGGGGGGTGAGGGCAGCTTCATGACACCCTATTTCTCTCTGTGCTGGCTTTTACTGTGAAACAAATTCTCCATGTTTGTGTGCAGAATGCAAGGACTGGACATGCACACGGCTGTCAGATATTTGTGCGAGCCAGACGCCGCCTTGCAGATCCTCGGAGCCGCTTACATCCAACACCAGTGTTACCGTAGCAACGATGCTAAAAAACAGGTGCTTCATTACTACCTCCCCATGTTTGCCGTGTACATCATGCGAGGAGTTGACCCGAGTCCTCGTGTCCCCCCGCCTCAGGTCCGAGCTCTGCAAGGAATCCCTGCTCTGGTCCAACTTTTCCCCAGTGACAACCTGGAAGTGCAGCGCTTTGCTACCGGCGCCACGAGGAACATCATCTACGAGAACGCGGACAACAAGGCGGCGCTCATCGACGCGGGCGGAGTGGCTGGTCTAGTTAGCATCATGAGTGAACATGATGAGGAGCTTCGAAAGAACGTCACAGGTGGACAGCGTAGCAACGCTAGCAATGACTTACACATTGTGTTACATTGTGACACAAAGTAACACAATGTGAGCCACTGTAACAGGTTGTTACACATCATAACGCTGTGTAACACAATGTGACACAAAGTAACACAATATAACCCGATGTAACCTAATGAGGAGAAGCAGCATAGAAAATGGATGGTAACACAATGTACCACACATTGCAACACAAATGTGTGTTGTGTAGGTGTGCTGTGGAACCTGTCATCCAGAGACAACCTGAAGGAGAAACTGTGCAGAGAAGCTTTGTCGGACCTCAGCAACAAAGTCCTGATTCCTCTTTGTGGAAGCATCCCGCTCAGACCATCTGAGAAGGACGTCTTCAGCAACACCACAGGCTGCTTCAGGTGCCTGTGTTTGTCCGTTTACGTACATACAGTACATCTTAACAATGTCCGTGCATGTACACGCATCTGAAACGTCTGTCTGTCCATTCACATACACACAGCTTGAACATATGTCCGTGCGGGTACGCATATCATAAACGTCTGTCTGTCCTTTCAGGTACACATTTTAAACATCTGTCTGTCCGTTCATGTACCCACATCATAAATGTCTATCCATTCGCGCACACATGTCTAAAACATCAGTCCACTCGTGCACACACTTAAACATCTACCTGTCCATTCGTGTGCACAGATTTTAAATGTCTGTTTGTCCATTCACGTACACACGTCTTCAACACCTGTCTGTTCATATACACATGTGTCAGTGGTTCTCATTGGCCTGTCAGTTCACATATACACATCTTAAACATCTGAATGTCCAGTCATGTACACACGTATAAAACGTCTGCCTGTCCATTCACGTACTCAAACGTACGCAAACGTACGTAATGTACATATGTGTACTGACAATAGCATACGTGTTCATATGTTTGCGTTGTGTCTGTTCTGCAGAAACCTGAGCTCAGTGAATCAAAGGACCAGAGAGAGGATGAGAGACACTCCAGGTCTTGTGGACTCTCTGGTCTCCTACATCCAACAGGAAGTGAGTGCGGAGGACAAGGTAAGTCCCAGCAGAACTTGGTCATGCTTCTTGTCTCATAACAACATTTGCTTGTTCTTATCAGTTCCTTTGTCCTCGCTTCTTCATCAGGGGTTGGAGAACTCACTCTGCATTTTGAGGAACCTGTCCTACCAGCTGTACTCAGAGCTCCCTACCTCAGTTCGACTCCGCCTGGAGGGTCCGACCAGAGGCTCCGCCCCCAGGGACAGCGACGCCATTGGATGCTTCACCATGTACACCAAGAAGAGCACAGAGGTTCGTCTTGAGACTCTCTTGTGGAAATGAAGCTTCATGCTTCAAGATGTTCACCCTCAGTCACGAGACAGAGCTTCTCTCTGGTGACCCGCTAAGTAATTTACTCTGCTCCACCTGGTGGCCAGCAGACAGAAACCTGAGAACCGGGCTCAGGTCCAATGGGAAGATCAGGTGTCGGCAGAACAACTGAGTCCAGCAGGTCGGATGACTCAGAACAAAAGTAGTCATTGAAGAAAAGACCACATCCAAAGTTACATGTGCTGGTAGCCTGCAGTGTACCAGCAGGACTAATTCGCAGCCATCTCTTAGACACACCTTCAGGAAGTGAGCATCTGCACGTTTTGTTTTCTCCAGCACCAGCGTAATCAGAGTCTGGCCATCCTGTCTGAGGTGTCCCGGGAGCCGAGAGGTGCAGAGTGGCTGTGGCACCCCAAGGTGGTGGCCTTGTACAAGCAGGTTCTGCAGAACAGCGAGAGCAGCTCCATCAGTAGAGAAGCGGCCTTCGGAGCACTGCAGAACATCACGGCCGGAGACGGCAGGGTATGTCAAAGTAAAGCCTCCGGCTCATGACGCCGTTAACGTGCTGTGTGTTCCGTGCCGCAGTGGGCGTCGGTGCTGAGCTTGGTGGTGCTGGAGCAGGAGAGGATGCTGCCTATACTCCTCGACCTGTTGGACACCAACAACGAGGCGGAGCTACGGCCTCTCACAGCCCTCCTGAGAAACCTGGCCAGACACGCCCCCAACAAGGACCTCATAGGTGGGGTCACACTCAAACACTAAAGCGCACCAACATGTTTTTGATGTCTTCTTGGTCTATGCAGCCAAGAACATGGTGAACGTCCTCGTGTCTAAGCTTCCCAACGATGGCCTGCAGAAGACACCGTCCAGCGAGGTGGTGGTCAATATCTGCGGCGCCCTCAACCACCTGGTCACCTGTAGCTCCCTGGCAGCCAGGGACATCTCATACTTCAATGGCCTGCCCAAGCTGGTGGGCATCAAGGCGTCCCATGACGGCAGGTAAGAAGACGTTGAGGACTGTAAGCCTGCTGTCATGTGAGCGCCTGTAATGAGTGTTTATCGCTGGGCTTCCCCGTCATGGTGCTCTGGTATTTCCTCCTCGTTACCCTCACTCTTTCTCACACTTTGTCACTGTGTGTGGGTTTTTTGTTTTTTTTTAGCTCCGGAGGTCTAAAGGCTGCCAGAGCTGCGTCCACTGTCCTCTGCAACATGTTCCAGTACAGCAAGCTGCACAAAGACTACAAACTGGTGAGACACTTGCTGACTCTGTCTGTTTGCGTGAGTCCACCCAGCAGACATAAATGGGGGCTTTTTCTACTGGAACCTCTCAAGTTCAATGTCCCTTAAGTCGTATCATCAGGGATTACAGGAGATTTTCCAGGAAAAACACGCCCTTAACGCCGCAAGAAACTCACCATTTGTTAACAAAATAGGCCCCCATTTTGCGCGAGGGGGCACATTCACTGCACATGTGCAAAGGATGTGCGTCTCGGACGTGAGGAAGGCGAAAGGGACGAGTAATCCGACGCCGCGTCCGTTGCCGCAAAGATAAGAAAATCAAATGGCAGAAACCGATGGTGTTATGGTACATCTGCTGCTTTTTAGGCATGCCCCTTAACTCCTTTCAGCAAGGATTAGAGCAAAACTTCCAGGAAAAATGCACCTTAGCACCTCAAGAACATCACTCATTTGTTAGCAAAGTTTTCACAGCAGGGCCCCCATTTTGCCCAAGGGGGCGCCTTCTCTGCAAACGCACGACTGTCTGTCCCTTGTGGTGTAACGGTACAGCTGCTGCCTTTTAAGGCAGAGAGCCTCAGGTTTAATCCCAGCCGTAGACAGATTAAAAAATCAGATATGTTGCACAAAAATAATTCGTATTACTCCAGATAAAATGATGCATAGGGTCCCAATTTGGCCACAGTGGTCCTGACTAGGAGCTTAATATTTCAAATCAATGCTACTAAAATGACTTTATTTTGTCTCATAATAGCACAAACTCATTTTCTTTATATTGCAACTTTTTCTTCTTACGATACAATTTTATTCTCGTAAAATTACAAATGTGATGATTTCGTGTAAGCAAGTGATGCTGTTGTTGGTTTTTTTCCAACTATTCTTCTTGTAGATTTTCTTCTGGTAATTATAACTTTTCTCCTGCCATATTTACATTTTATTCTCATAACATTGTAACTTTTTCTCCAACCAAACTTGCCAAAATGTTTTTTTTGTTATGTGTGTGTCACTTAATATTGCGACTTTTAAAAGAAGTAATGCCATTTAAACTTCGTGCTGTTAAAATGTTACAGTATGACTTCTTTCAATATTTTGACTTTATTCCCATCACTGGCAGCTTTTTTTGTAATGCATTTTCCATTCCATTCCATTTTTTCCGCTTATCCGGGTCCGGGTCGCGGGGGCAGCAGTTTCAGTAGGGAAGTCCAGACTTCCCGGTCTCCGGCGACCTCTTCCAGCTCCACCCGGAGGACACCAAGGCGTTCCCAGGCCAGCTGTGAGACATAGTCCCTCCAGCGTGTCCTAGGTCTCTAGACCTAATGCATTTTATTCCCATAATTTTATTTTATTTTTTAGTCTTTTTTTTCTACAACATAATTATCCAAAAATTACAACTTTATTTGCTGTTTTTTTGTTTCTCATAATATTACAACTTTAAAGAAATAATGTATTTCTTTTTAAATATTAACAGTGTGAAGTTAATTATAGGGGTGTTATTAAATGTCTAGGGGGCTCGAATAATGTTAAAAACGATATTAAGAAGGTGGTAAACAGGTTGTCTATGCTCGAGTTACCAAAATATTCCAGTAGGAATTCCTACTTTTGTTACTACTACTTACTACTCTGTGTATTTTACTACTTACTAAAATACACTTTTAGAATGTTAAAAGACCGATGGTGGCTTATGATAACTTGTCTCGCTACTAACAGCATTGATCCAAATTGCAAAGCTACACATTTCAAAGTGGCACAAACAACATCCGAATAGGAACAAAGTATGAAACTTTGGACTGATACAATCATCGATATGATGCGATATCTCATTTTCATGCCGCTACCGGCCGAGTTTCAACATATTTGTTGCTGTTGCTGAAGCAGAAAGGTGTTCTTTCTCAGAGCAGTATTGGTGATTTAGGAGAAATCCTTTAGAATGCACCTTTGTCTGAGAACAAGAGCTGCGCGTCCATCTGGTTGCTGGGGCAACGCCCCCTCCCAGCCAGGCAACAGCGGCAGAAACAGTTGTGCCGATTGTGCGTTTGTCTCGGCACAGTAGCTCCACTGTGCTCGCAGGCTTTTACTGCGCTGACTGATGTTCCGACAGCTTCGGGCCAGCGTCTCCTCTTAACGCACTCGACGCGCTCAAGAATGTTCTCCTCCCAAGTCGTGGAGGCCTTCACCCGGCGGGGTCGTCACACGATGAAGATTTTGTTGTTTCACAGAAATCCTAGCAGCCAGGTCTGCAGCACCTGCTGCTGCACACATAATAGCGGAGGACAGAGGAAAAGGGTGATGATAACCACAGAGCAGGAAGTGGAACGTACCGGGTCTGTAGTGAGGCGGTGTAAACACAAAGGGTTGTGTGTCAGCAAGAAGACGACGGGGGCGCGGCTGGGCCAGATGTTCGTCTGCACACATCCTTTTGTTATCTGGGTCGCTCACATTGGTTTGCTTCTCCTCCCTCGCTCCCGCCACTCCTCTCCCCTCACTGGGTCAGGACAGTGCCGGCCCGCTTTATCTGAGAACTCCACCTAAACAAATAGTTTTTGTTTTTAGTGGGGATTTAACTGCTGCCTTTCTCCAACTCCATTTTGTCGTGTACGTATGTTACTAAGCTTTAGGTCGTCTTCCTGCTGGTCTTAATCCTCCTCATCCTCACTGGCAGCAATGCTTCCCAGCAGGAATGTGGAGAATCCTCAGCAGATATTGTGGCTTTGTGTCTTTGGCCTCCTGGGAGGAATTAAAGGAGCCCTCTAGCCCCCCTTCTTTCCCCCGACATATCCTCCCCCGCCCAAACACATCATTCCCACCAAACTGAACTTGACACGGCCCACAAAGACAGAGTGTGTGCGCTTACGTACTGTACCGCCATTGTGTGTCCGACCACAAGTGATGGGAATTTGGGCTCCCAAAAAGCTCCTCTGATATTTTCCTAACAATTATTGATGTTGATATCAATATCAACATCCTCCTCCCTGAGTCAGCACCTTACCGTGGGGGAGGAGTTTGCGTGTCCCAATGATCCTAGGAGCTAAGTTGTCGGGGGCCGTCATGCTCCTGGTAGGGTCACCCATGACAAACAGGTCCTAGGGTAGGGACCAGACAAAGAGTGGCTCAAAGACCCCAATGATGCACAAGAACAATGGACTTCGTTTTCCCTCGCCCGGACGCGGGTCACCAGGGCTCCCCTTTGGAGCCAGGCCTGGAGGCGGGGCACGATGGCGAGCGTCTGGTGGCCGGGCCTGCACCCGTGGGGCCCGGTCGGGCACAGCCCGAAAAGGTAACGTGGGTCCCCCTCCCATGAGCTCACCACTCGTGGGAGGGGCCAAAGGGGTCGGGTGCTGTTGTTTGTGCTTATGCGCCAAACAGCAGTTCAGAATACCCGCCCTTTTTTGGAGTCCTTAGAGGAAGTACTAGAGAGTGCTCCCTCGGGGGATTCCCTTGTAATATTATAAGTTTATTCTTGTAAATTTGCAACTTTTTTCTGTTTTGACAGCATTGTCATAGAATTACAGCTGTTTTTTTCCATTTCTGATGTTGTTTTGTTTTTTTCCAACTATTGTAACTTTATTATTGTAAATTTCTTCTGGTAGTATTGTTACCTTATTCCCAGAACATTATTGACTAATATTTCATAAATTACAACTTTATTCCTTGTTTTGTTTGTTTCTCTTATTCAGACTTTAAAACATGTATTTTTTCTTTAATATTTCGACATTACGCTACTAAAATACCGTTATTTGCTCTCATATATTGCATTATTCATGACACATCAATTTGGCAATTTTTTTTCTCTCAATACTTTGACTTTATTCCTGTACGGTGGATTTTTCTATTTTTGATGTTGTTGTTTGTAGTTGTATTTTTAAATTATACTTTTAGTACATACTTTTAATAAATAGCTGTAATTCTGGACATCTCTGGTCTACTGTATTGGGTAATAGGAGTGCAAAGGTGACTGTAGGGGTGTTATTTCATGTCTGGAGGGCTCTAAAAATGTTAAAAGCGCATTGAGAGGGCTGTAAACAAGTTCTCAATGCTCTAACTATGAAAATATTCCACATACAAATAAGGAATCCTACTTTGCGAAGATTCACCATTACGAGTGAGTCTGCAACCAATTAACCACAATAAACGAGGAATTACTGTACTTCTGTAATAACAA
>QODF01000332.1:61248-79713 GCA_024372805.1 Oostethus manadensis
AGGCCGACCAAAAGTCGTGCTCCATAGCCTCACCGAACTCCTCCCACACCCGAGTTTTTGCCTCGACCACCGCTGAAGCCGCGAGCCGCTTGGCCTGCCGGTACCTGTCAGCTGCTTCGGGAGTCCCGCAAGCCATCCATGCTCGATAGGACTCCTTTTTCAGCTTGACAGCAGCCCTAACCCCCGATGTCCACCATCGGGTTCGGGGCTTGCCACCACGACTGGCACCGACCGCCTTGCGGCCGCGACTGCGACTGGCTGCCTCAGCAATAGAGGCACGGAATACGGCCCATTCGGACTCAATATCCCCGTCCTCCCTCGAGATGCAGGCGAAGCTCTGCCGGAGATGAGAGTGGAAGACTCGACGAACGGGAGATTCTGCCAGGCGTTCCCAGCACTACCTACCCTAACACTTATACATAGAAACAAAATTAGAAAGGCAAGTTTCCAACAATTCTATCTAAATCCATTCAGAACCTGAAATTATTTAGTACACAAACAAATGTTGTGTTTGTTGTGGTTTTTTTTTTACAGCAGGTTGCGGACCAGAAGTGTGTTTTTTTTTTTTTTTAACGTCGGTTTGCGGACTACAAATGTGTTTTTTAGCAGACTAGCAGTTTGTTTGTTTTAAACAAGACTCGAAGTGTAAAGGCACCCTGAGTGACGGGACAGGGACTCACCTGCTAAGGAGATGTGACATTTTCCCACAAAGTCCAGCAGCTTGACGGTGCGTCCCATCCAAGTGGTCCTCAAAGGAATCTGTAGGCGGGGAAAGTAGCCGCGTTACGGCGACTTTCCCAGCATCATGTGACAGCTGGTGGCGCTCGTTACCTTGGATCCGATCGCTCGATACAAGCGGTCGATTTGCTCGCACGTCTGCTCCTGCCACACCACCCAACTCATAGACGAGCTGATTTTTGGGGCTGTCGAAGGACAAGGAGCAGTCAGTCGGACTGAAACAGCAACAGCTCGGTCCTACATACCGAAGGTGGCGCCTGTCCGGCTCTGCTCTTTCTTGTCGGCCATCGTCTGTGGGAGCGTCCGCAGCGTGTCCATGAGCTTGGTTAAAAACATCAAACTGTCAGTGGAGGTCTTGGCGAGAAGAAACCTTCAAGGCCGCCTCTCACCAGTCGGGCTCCTTTGACGGCGAGGACGCCTCCCAGCTCTTCGGCCGTGCACTTTTCCGGGACCTGATGGGCTTCCTGGTTCAGGATCGGACCCACGTCAAACCTGAGCCAAACGTTCAACGTGATGATGCTTGCAGACGCCGTGACAGGAGGACTACTTCCTGTTTACCTGTGCGGGCGGATCTGCATGATGGTGACGCCCGTCACGGCGTCCCCGTGCAGGATGGTGTGGAAGACCGGCGCCGGCCCGCGCCACCTCGGAAGAAGGCTGGGATGGACGTTTAAAATCCCACTGCCACAAAAAGTCGACGTTAGCGTGACCATGCCGTGTTCGGAAAAGCAAGACTCACTGGGGGAACGCGGTGATGAGTCTCTCCTGCAGCAAACAGCCGAACGACACCACCACGCCCACGTCAAAGCGTCCTGTCACGTCGCCCAGCGGCCACCTGTGGACCGGAAGGCTCTTCTGCTTGGCAAACCTCCACACAGGAACGTCGCCGCTCAACGTCACCACCTCCAGGGCCGCCACCACGCCCCCGCCGGACCTCCTACGTGCAGCAACAAACATGGCCACCTCAGAGGAAATGTCTCTTAAAACTACAACTCATCTAACTGACAAGCTACTATTGAAGCATGAACGTCACGTGAGCCCATCAAATGAGATTGACACCTGTCAGCTGTGAGGGCTTTGAGCGACTCCACGGCGAACTGATCCGAGCCAAAGAACAGGAGCCTCCACGGGGGTCCCGCCGAAGAGAGGAGCCTACACGACCACCGTGGCCGCCCTGCCGCCACCCTGCTCCCCGCTGCCCGGACGCCGCAGCCCCGGAGGGCGGGCAGCGCTGCTCCCACCGCTCCGCCGCCCGTCCTCATCCTCACATTGGCCCAAAGCGCCGATTTTTGTTTCAAAAAAACCCCAAATAACGTAAAGAAGAACAAAGTTACGACAGACGGCGTGAGGGTGACCCGGAGGCCGCCATTTTAGCACTTCCGGCTTTGTTTCTTCTCCTACTTTTTACCACTTCCGGCTTTGTTTCTTCTCCTATTCGTGGTCGTTAGGCATTACCGCCCCCTGTGGCTGTGGTCCGCTACTACACCCTAATGAATAACATAAACGTCGTTCATCACCTTTTTATCACTCAGAGAAACGTACGGTTGATACAAACAAACGTATCTATATTATCTAGCTCTGTCATCATCAAAGAGCAGATGTTGTTGCTAAATAACTCAAGTCTAATTTTCTTCATTGGTCTCCTTCATCTCCAGCTGCTTCTCCTCTTCCTCCTCAGCCGCCTCCTTCTCCGGTTCCGGCAGCGTGTCCTCCATTGGCGCGTCGGCGTACAAACAGGAAGTGTTCCCGTCTTTCCACGTGACCACGATGCTTCCGGCTTGGAGCTCGCTGGCGTCTCCGTTGCACGGCGCCACGTGCGACCTCTGCGGCGACGGTGAGGCCGCGATGTCGGCGACAACCCACATCTCTTGGCTCTCGTGGGCCAGAGCGGCAGCGGCCTTGTACTTGGCGATCTTCCTCCTGTTCCTGCAACAACAGCGGCGTGAGTCGCTTCTTTTTCATTTCTATCTTCATTTTGGGGCGCCATTGCCAGACACCTGCTCGCCATGGCGCCCATCCCCAGCAGGAGGAAGCCGACCAGGAGGCACACGAAGGCCAAACCCAGCAGCACAAACTTCCACATCGTGGCTGAAACGGCAGGAACATCATTTGCGTTTGAAATGGGTTTAGAGCAGGTGTGACACCGTTTCCATCAGTAGCAGGACGTCCGTGACTTCTTACGGTCTTCGGTGCGGTAGAACCAGCGAAGATATTCTCTCTGTTCCTCTGTCAAGGTCACGTGCTTGTTCTTTCCTTCCGCCGTGAGCTCATCCGGGTCGTGTGATGACCTCCTTGACCCTGAAAGATTGAATAATTGCATTTATGCATCAGCTAGCACGCTGGTGACTGACTTCGAAGTGCGTGAGACCTGCCGGGACTTACTGAGTCTTTCCTGGCAGATGACTCCGGCGTCCAGCGACTTCCACTTGGAGTGCTCGTCCCCCGTGCTGAGGATGAGGCGCCCCCTGTCTACAGAAAGCAGCATGGACGTGCCGCGGCGGATCAGCGTGTGCCCGTCGCAGTCCCACACCAGATCCTCGTCCTCCCAATCGGGGCATGGAAGGGTGAGGCCCGGCTGCTGCGGCGACAGACATCTGGATGTGGCGACGCATGTCAGCAGGCCCGGATGCTTCCACAACCACTGCTGGGCCTCCGAGTCCAGGCGGCACTTCTTCAGCACGGCGCCGCCCGCTGGCCAGGTGTCCTCTAGGCACAAGCTGCTGGGGGCGTTGTGGACCATGAACGCGCCGGCTCCTGATGACATCATCATGACCTCATCAAGGAGAAGAGGTAAGATGGCACACATGGAGTGTTGTGTTATTTTACCTGCGAGGAGCAGGAAGAACACCCCGATGGCACCGAGCATGTCTGCAAGGCAGTCGAACCTTGGTTTCCACCTAACAGTCTGGTTTGTTCGTCCTGAGGAAGGTAAGAAACGCTGCTCAATTCACCAAAAACTCATCGCAAAGTAGGGAAATGGCATCCCCTGTCTTCATCCACGCCGCTTTGCCAACAAGAATCTTCAGTAAAAGTAAAAGTGATGTTAAATTCGTCCATTTCATTCCTCATTTATAATTCTTTTGCCCTGTTTCTGCGTGTTAAATTCCAACTAGCACCGATAAAATGTATTTTTTGTTCATATTTCTAGCTGTTTGGACGAGTCTCCTTAAATTGAAATGGTTTTCTACGTGAAAAAACGTTATTTGTGTTGACTGCTTAATGATTGCTATTTCTGCTTACGTTTTTCCCGCAAGGGCCGCATTGTGAAAAATGAAAAGCTGCAGCTTTGTCCCACTTTGATAGTTTTGTAAAGCAACACATGTATATGTATGCTGAGAAGTTGACATATTTCAAGAAAAAAGTGCATCATTATTCATATCAACTTTGCTCTATTTCCCCATTTTTGCTGATGTTTTTTTTCCCAAACATTTCTACTTTCTTCTTAATAATGTTCTTTTCAGAATATTACGACTTTATTCCCAGAATAGAACTAACCTAATTTTTCCAAAATTACAACTGTTTTTTTTGTCATTATATTATAGCTTTAAAATAGAATATTTTCTATAATATTTCAACCTTATGCTACTAATTTGACATTATTTTTCTTGATAATATTAGTTTCAGTTTATTCTTGAGAAAATGTGACTTTTTCTTGTTTGAATACAACTCTTTTCCTCTTAATATTTTGACTCTTTATTGTAATATTACAGCTCTATTACTTTCTTCATGTTAATACGACTTTATTATCGGAATATTTTACTGGGCCGCACGGTGGATGAGTGGTTAGCACATTGGCCACACAGTCAGGAGATCTGGAAGACCTTGGTTCAAATCTCCGTCGGGCATCTCTGTGTGGAGTTTGCATGTTCTCCGCGTGTGTGTGTGGGTTTTCTCCGGGTACTCCGCTTTCCTCCCACATTCCAAAAACATGCATGTTAGCTTCATTGGCCGCTCTAAATTGTCCATAGGTATGAATGTGAGTGTGAATGGTTGTGTGTCTATATGTGCCCTGCGATTGGCTGGCGACCAGTCCAGGGTATACCCCGCCTCTCGCCCAAAGTCTGCTGGGATAGGCTCCGGCATCCCCGTGACCCTAATGAGGATAAGCGGTATAGAAAATGGATGGATGGATAATATTTTTGCGTATTTGGAACTATTTTGTTGGACCTCGTAACGGATTAATTTGACAATTTTAAGTATTTTTATTCCAGTGGATCCCTACGCATTCGCTATTCAGCATTCACGGCGCCCCAGTTTGCGAATTTTGGTTAGAAACATGTTTTTTCCTGCAGAAAATGCAAATTATTCAGCGTAAGTTTTCCTGCATGGAAATGTACAAATCTTTTCTATAAAATGTATTTTTTAATATTTTTGGGTATCTGGAATGGATTAATTAGTTACAATATTACATTTTTTGTTATGAATTTTACAATATTATGTATTTTCATTACAGAGATCTCGGCACATTGGCAATTCAGCATTCACGGCCACCCAATTTGGAGATAAAAAAAAACAATTCCTCCATAAAAGGCATATTTTTCCACAGAAAACTCATCTCATTCAAACGGATGAATATTATTTGTTCAATATTATTATATAACTATTGCACTTTTATGTCTTTATGCTCCACTGGTGACGTTTTTTAAGTCAGGTGTTTTGATTTCACATTTTGGTCAGGGGTCCTTGAATGCATCATAGCTGGTGTAAACCGCAAAAGTCAAACTTCTGCATCTTACGTGATCATTTTTTTGCACATCAATCGGAAATCGGAGGAGTGTGGATTAGAGATGAAGGGCGAGGTGTGTGTTTAAAAATAGATATAAGAGGAATGTTTGCTCATGCAACCACTTAGTGGTTTCCAGTTAGGAGCAGGCATTGTTTAAAAAGAAAAACCGGCATAATGCATCCTACAAATAATCCACACGCACTTGGTTCATGCGTTTCACCGTGCCCGATTGTACGCTACAATAAGACATACTGGCCGGCAAGAATAGTAGGAGACTCACTGCGATGAAGCGTCGCGGGTTGGAGGTGAGGACGAGTGCGCTCGTTCAAGTCCGCACACTTTCCAAAGGTCGGGGGTGCGTCTGACGATGACGTCACTTTGCCACGCCCACAGATGCTCTCCACAGTACATGAGGTACCCGTCATGTAAGTCATGGACATCCGGTGCACGCACGTGTTTTGGTCCTGAAACGGGACGTGGGTCCAGTTGGAGCCTCGATGGTTCAGGCCACGTGCGGTCACCACGTGACAAAGTTCATCGGGTGGTTACTGTTTAGACAGGCGGGAGCTAACCTTGTCTTTGCGCTTTGGAACGCGGCGTGACTCATCGGTCAAACGCCTTTGGCTCGTTCCCGCTTTTACTTTCACAGCCCGGGTCAACGACCTTTCTGGAGGCCGGTGAGACGAGCGGGGTCCCCGACACCTTGTGTGTTATGAAGTGATGAAAAGTTAGGGACTTTTGCTGTGTCTGCACTCCAAGTGTAGCTTTTTTTACTGCAGGCGCGTCCAAACCTTAACCCCGCCTACTTTTTTACTGCAGGCGCGTCCAAACCTTCACCCCGCCTACTTTTTTACTGCAGGCGCGTCCAAACCTTCACCCCGCCTACTTTTTTACTGCAGGCGCGTCCAAACCTTCACCCCGCCTACTTTTTTACTGCAGGCGTGTCCAAACCTTCACCCCGCCTACTTTTTTACTGCAGGCGTGTCCAAACCTTCACCCCGCCTACTTTGTAAAGCGACACACGGAGATAGAAAATATTAGCAGTGCAGTGACTAACCAGATGAAGTACCGTTATAGGCGTATTTTTATTGCTACATGACAAGTTACTAGAAGGTGCAGTAGATTCTCAGAACACAAGAGCCAGCATTTATGATATGCACGCTCTTAAAGCTGTGCAATTGGCCAATTGGTTGAAAGGGGCGTGTTCAAAAACTGGCCGTTGATTGACAAACAAAACTATTTTGTATTGTGATGCTTGCACCACCATGCTTCACTGCGTACTGAGGGTTGAATTCAGAGTCTCACAAACTGTCTGCAGTCCTTGGACCCAAAAAGAATAATTTACTCTGATCAGTCCACAAAATGTTCCTCCATTTTTCTTTAGGCCAGTTGATGTGCTCTTTGGCAAATTGTAACATGCCTTTTTTTAACAGAGGGACTTTGCAGGGGATTCTTGCAAATAGATTATCTTGACACAGACATTTGTCACAGTACTTACAGGTAACTCCAGATTGTCTTTGATCAACCTGGAGCTGATCATTGGCTGTCTTTTGCCACACGTCTCTGATTGTGCTCATTTTTTAACCCCAAGTACGCTGTTCTTCTGAACAATGATCAATTTTCCTAACAGCTAATTGCCCAATTCCACAGCCTTTAGAGTGCATATCATGAATGCTGGCTCTTGTTTTCTGAAAATTCTCATATTGTAACTTTTTTCTCCAATAAATTTTGTTCATTAAATTCCCAACTCTCTCAGCTTGTACCTTGTAAATGTTCTTTTTGTAATTTTGACTTAACTGCCGTAATAGTTCTGTAACCTTTTCAGCAACCTCATTTTCCAAAACGTTTTTATTCGTCGTGATGCTAGCCAGGCTAATGTGTAGCTTGCTTGTATAAGCCTGCAGATCTGCGCTAACGCACGGCGCGCTCTTCTTTAAGAGCAAGTAGGCCAGGGCACAGCATGCGTCCGCGTACTAACAACGCGATCACTCCTCACATGTTCTCAATGATAGCAAACGCTATTCATAAGAGAAAATACAAAAACACAAAATAATCCAAACGTCAAACCCACAGCCCGCTTGCTCACCCGCCACTACGCTTGTGTGCATAACATGTCTTGTAAGTCATGCAATCGCTACTCTTGCGAGTACTCTGGACTAATTGATGCACAATAGAAATAATCAGGACTCTGAATTAGAGAATCCCTCAAAATAAGACTGGAAATAATCTACAAAGTTGAACCCACAGCACGCTTGCTCACCCTCAACTACATTTGCGTGTCAGTTAATTGACGTGATTACTCCTCTTTGCATGTAATTAATGCACAGAACAATTAGGATTTAACATAAAACTGAAAATAATCCACAAGGTCAAACCCACAGCACTCTCCCTCACCCAGGACTACATTTGTGTGCATAATGAACATGTGTCACTTCAGTCATGCGATCGCTCCTCTCAGCAAGTTATCAATGCACAGTAGAAACAATTAGGAGCTGAAAGAAGACTGGAAATAATCCACAAAGTCAAACCCACAGCACTCTCCCTCACCCAGGACTACATTTGTGTGCATAATGAACATGTGTCATTTCAGTCATGCGATCGCTCCTCTCAGCAAGTTATCAATGCACAGTAGAAACAATTAGGAGCTGAAAGAAGACTGGAAATAATCCACAAAGTCAAAGCCACAGCACGCTCTCTCAACCTCAGCTACATTTGTGTGAGTAATGAAGACGTGTCGGTAAACTGGCGTGATTGCTCCACTTTGCATGTAATCAATGCACAGTAGGAACCATCAGGACTCAACATAAGACTGGAAATAATGTACAAGGTCAAACCCACACACTCCCGCTCACCCAGGACTACATTTGTGTACGTAATGAAGATGTGTCGTTCAAGTCATTCGATCGCTCCTCTCAGCAAGTAATGAAGGCAAAGTAGGAAGATTCAGGACTCGAAAGAAGACTGGACACAACATCAGGGAAACGTAGCGTAGCGAATGCTGAGTGAGCGCAGGTCAAGTGCGAGTACGTTTGGTCAACTTCCTGTGCGGAAAGAAAGGGAGGAGGTGTGGTCTTCCTGTCGACGTGAAGGTGAAACGTTGCTCCTTTCTTTCAAAAGCACACGAACGCGTCCCGTCCTAAATTCAAGGTCCTTGTCCTCGAACCCGTCCCTCCAAAAGTCCTCTTTGGTGCTCCTCTCGCCGCCTGCTGACAAGTCGCTACAAGATGAGCGTCTGACCCAGGATCTTGCGGTTGATCTCGGCCAAGGCCACGGAGAAGACGAAGGCCCTCTCGTCGGAGAGGCCGGCGTAGAGGTCCACCTCCTTCTCTTGTTTGTCTGCCGGCACCAGAACACAGGCGTCGGTCTCCTGTCCCAACACTGGGGTCCCACAACGGCCTACCTTTGTCCTCCTCCTGCTTCTTCACGCCCACCGTCTTGGGTCGGCCCCGCCCTCGCCTGATGGGGTCCGACTGGCTGTTGGCTCGGGATCGCCTCCTGTTCTCCGCGTCGTTGGTCAAAGGAGAGTCCATACGATCCTTGCGGATGCGCTCCGTCCTCCGCCGTTTGGAGTCCAGCTTGTCTGACACGGGCGATAAAAACGAGGTGGGTGGAAAAAGAGGGCGGGGGTCTGGATGGCGGAAATGTTCTGCTCACCTGCTGCTGGGTTCGGCGAAGAGCAGTCGTTTGACTTGGCGTTGAGGAGCTTCCTGCTGATAAACACGTAACCGCACGGGCACGACTTGCACGCCACGGGAATCTGCACGTGACGAGACGACAGAGGAAATAAACTGGCATCTTTCCCCCCCCACAGCGACACCGGCGGACGAGAAGGGAACTGCAGGCCGCTGAGCTGTCAATCACCACCCGGGGAAAGCCCGCCCCTTCANTTCAGTCATGCGATCGCTCCTCTCAGCAAGTTATCAATGCACAGTAGAAACAATTAGGAGCTGAAAGAAGACTGGAAATAATCCACAAAGTCAAAGCCACAGCACGCTCTCTCAACCTCAGCTACATTTGTGTGAGTAATGAAGACGTGTCGGTAAACTGGCGTGATTGCTCCACTTTGCATGTAATCAATGCACAGTAGGAACCATCAGGACTCAACATAAGACTGGAAATAATGTACAAGGTCAAACCCACACACTCCCGCTCACCCAGGACTACATTTGTGTACGTAATGAAGATGTGTCATTCAAGTCATTCGATCGCTCCTCTCAGCAAGTAATGAAGGCAAAGTAGGAAGATTCAGGACTCGAAAGAAGACTGGACACAACATCAGGGAAACGTAGCGTAGCGAATGCTGAGTGAGCGCAGGTCAAGTGCGAGTACGTTTGGTCAACTTCCTGTGCGGAAAGAAAGGGAGGAGATGTGGTCTTCCTGTCGACGTGAAGGTGAAACGTTGCTCCTTTCTTTCAAAAGCACACGAACGCGTCCCGTCCTAAATTCAAGGTCCTTGTCCTCGAACCCGTCCCTCCAAAAGTCCTCTTTGGTGCTCCTCTCGCCGCCTGCTGACAAGTCGCTACAAGATGAGCGTCTGACCCAGGATCTTGCGGTTGATCTCGGCCAAGGCCACGGAGAAGACGAAGGCCCTCTCGTCGGAGAGGCCGGCGTAGAGGTCCACCTCCTTCTCTTGTTTGTCTGCCGGCACCAGAACACAGGCGTCGGTCTCCTGTCCCAACACTGGGGTCCCACAACGGCCTACCTTTGTCCTCCTCCTGCTTCTTCACACCCACCGTCTTGGGTCGGCCCCGCCCTCGCCTGATGGGGTCCGACTGGCTGTTGGCTCGGGATCGCCTCCTGTTCTCCGCGTCGTTGGTCAAAGGAGAGTCCATACGATCCTTGCGGATGCGCTCCGTCCTCCGCCGTTTGGAGTCCAGCTTGTCTGACACGGGCGATAAAAACGAGGAGGGTGGAAAAAGAGGGCGGGGGTCTGGATGGCGGAAATGTTCTGCTCACCTGCTGCTGGGTTAGGCGAAGAGCAGTCGTTTGACTTGGCGTTGAGGAGCTTCCTGCTGATAAACACGTAACCGCACGGGCACGACTTGCACGCCACGGGAATCTGCACGTGACGAGACGACAGAGGAAATAAACTGGCATCTTTCCCCCCCCACAGCGACACCGGCGGACGAGAAGGGAACTGCAGGCCGCTGAGCTGTCAATCACCACCCGGGGAAAGCCCGCCCCTTCATGTATAATTCAGATTTCCTTTTAATATTTGTTAGTGTGAATTCAATTGGAATACTATTCATATGTCCTTTGGATTTACGGGAAACAGTAATAAACAACACACGTACAGACATAATGACCCTTTAAAAATGTCGAAATGAGGCCTAACTGTGTGATTTATCAACAAGCGGGGCCATTTCGGCCGCCATGTTTGCAGTTTCTTGTGGTCACGAAGCGGAACGACCGCGCGGAAGCAGGACGTGAGCCGAGGCTGAGACTAGCGAGCTAGCAAGCGGCCTGCCTCGTCCTTCCTGTCCGCCCCCCCGAGCACACGGAAGACGGGCCTCACCTGTTGCTCGCACTCCGGACACGATTTAGTAGCCATTTTGACTTTCTTGGTTTTATTTGTCGACATAGTCCGACTCCTCCGGCGCAGGGCGAACAACAACCGCGGCCGCTCAGCTCCTCACAAGGACGGAAACATGAAAATGCGTGAAACAGACGCAAGCGCCGGCGAACTAATCACACGCACACGCACGCGAACACGGGCAGCTCCAAATTAGAAAGTACAGAACTGGACTCCAGCTGCGCGCATGCGTACACAGGCCCGCTGCTGCTGCGTGGCATTCAGGGACCATGGGGAAAATTGGCTTTTCTCGTGGTAAGACGACGTTAGGTATACTTTACACGCGCATTTATACTTCAGTGTTAGCAGTATCACAGCTTATACTTTTCTCATTACACTCCCGCTTTTCTGTCCTCCTGGCTTGTTCCCGTGTCATCGTTTTCGAATGTGCAAAAATATGCAAAGTTTTTTTTTTTTTAAAGCTACAAAGAAAAAAAAACAGCTTGCATGTCAGCCTCGTGTTATGCTATCAAAGTGTCTTATTAGTGTAATCTCTTTGGAAAAGAGAATGCCTGCAAATGTCTTTATTGCAGGCATTCTCTTATTAATATTCTAATATTTAGTCACCTTAGTAGTAAAATCTCACAGCACAATTTAACAAGAAAACTCAAATGGAACATCTGCAGTTATTTTCCAAGAAGTCGGAGTAGTTGTCATCTAACAAGAAAAAATGTCATTTAGTATCATGGAGTTGAAATACTCTAGAAAATGTGTTTAGTGGAAAATACTTCATGGGAATAAAAACGTATGACGAGAAGGTTAAAAAGGTTGCCGTACCAGAATAAAGTCAAAACATTAAGAGATCAAAATCATTCTAATAAGACAAAAGTGGCCATCGTATTAGTATAAACTTGTAGTATTATGAGGGGAAAATAAAGTAATTATAGTTGCACAGAGTAGAAAAAACAAAGTACTGTATTACAGAAAGAACATTTAAAGATGGCAGTTTAAAGTATTTGGCAAATAAAAAAACGGTTTGAAGCTGATATTGAGCTTTTATATGACAAAGCTGAGATGCTCTTTTCTTGAAACGTATGCAACGTCTTTGCATATCTACATGTTGCTTTACAAAACATCATTCTTCACCATGTGGCTCTTGATGGGAAAGGTAGGGACTTACTTTCAGCCATCTTAGCCCGCTTGGCTCCCCGTGCGCCAGTTCTTTCCCATCATCCTTCACGGTATGATCAAGAAACAGAGCCAAAGACATAGTTAAGAATTCATTTTATTTCAGTAAATGACAAGGATAATTCCTACATCGTGGGCGTGATGTACAAGAGCCTTGCAGACAGATTGGGGGAAAAAAAACAAAAAAAAGGAGACGACCGGTCTACGCCGCCTCTGAATAGAAAGACGAACGCTACAAAAGGAACCGGCGGACGAGTGAGAGGCCGCGGCCAATCATCTTCCAAATCTTCACACGCAAAACCGGTCATGATCACATCATGGGAATGGGGAGGCGTGGAACCTGAAGGCGCCACGACGCCGTCGGGTGACGCGGATGAGTGGACTAGCAACATGATGCGTGTTAAGAGACACACGGAGAGGAACTGTTAAGTGCAGCGTCGCTGATCTCCATCCGCTAAATCATCATCTAACGAGGAGAAGGTGGGGAAGGCTGGCTGGGATAAGACTGGGCTGTGCGTGCGTGCGTGCGTGCGTCATCCACGGCGCCGTGACCTTTTCAGAGGACCAGGCCCTCGTAGACCGGACACTCGGACTCGGGGGATTCCCTCTGCAGGCGAAGATGTTCCAGTGTGTTGTGGAAGTGTTTGTTAATCTGCTCACTCTCCTCGCTTGCCTCCAGGTTGGGAAGATCCTCCCGGATCTTCTGGATGAGCTGGTTCAGCACCTGGACAGTCACCTGGACACGCGACGCAGGCGGTTGGCGGCATGGGACAGGAAGTTAGGCGGCGTAAGCGTCTTACTTACAGCATCGTTTTCCCGCTCGTAGAAGCACACGTATCGGTTGAGGATCTCGATGAAGAGCTGGACCTGCAGCGAGGGGTCCATGCACTGGTTGGCGATCTTCAGAGCCTTCTTTAGACACTCCATCACCCGCTTCCCGTCTCGGATCTGTAAGAGCGGTGGCACATTCATCATCAAGCGTCCGCATTTTATCGTCACACCATCCCACCTCCTCGCCGTTCTTGTCCGTGCTGCGTCCCGACCAGAAGAGGTGCGCGCAGATGCTGACAGCGCGGCACTGGTCGGGTTTCTTGAGCAGCTTGGAGGCCGCCAGCGCGCACTGAGTCCTCAGAGGCTCGTGATTCTCCTCGCTGAAGCATTTCATTCTCTCAAAGGTGCCGATGATGAGCGTGATGGCCGCCAGCTGGGCTTTGGAGTCGCTGATCTCGTCCTCGTACAGCGAGAAGGCCTGGACAAAAATCAACAAATCAAAAACACTTGACACACACACACACACACAACAGGAGTTTTTAGCTCGGTGGCTTCCTTTTGTCATGAGCAAACAAAATTTGATTTGTGATATTATTTATTATTTTATTTATTAATTATGTGTATTCCATTTCCAAAAAACAAATAACTGGTTTGACTAAAAACATTTATTAAACAAAAAAAAAATCAAAATGTAAAAAAAATGAGTGTAAAAAAGTAAATTGGCATTAAAAGTATGAATCAATTAAATACATAAATAAAAAGGCATGAATTTTAAAAAAATTGAAAAAAGTAAATGACAAGCATTAAAAAAATTATCAAAATAAAAATGACTTACAGTGCCCCCCATAATTATTAAGATGTGTTAAAAGCCTTAAAAAAATTCTGTTTTTATTGGAGAATCATACTGTCACACTGAAAATTGGGGGAAAATGTAGCCTTCAACTCTCGTGAATTTGAACTTTTGTACTAAGTATTAACATCAGGGGTGCTAATAAATTACTAAAATAATTACTTCTTAATGTGAAAAAATCCCACATTAAGAAGTAATTCTTTTTCACTGAAAGAATGCACTTGAATCCAAGGTTGGATTTCCCTCTGTTTTCCATTGTGGTCCGATATTTTTTTAGAAAACTAATTACTATAACAACTATGGGCACTGTAAAAGTAAAAAAAAAAAAAAGACATAAAAGTGTAAAGAATAAAAAAACAAATGTATTAAATGTAAAAATGTTGAAAATAAATAAAAATAAAAATGACAATTGTTAAAAATACAAGTCTTAAGCATATATAAAATACATGGATAAAAAAAAAAAAAGACTTCAGCGTAAAAAGAAAACAAATAAAATGACTTTAAAGTGTACAAAATTATTGTAAATTTGAAAAACAACCTTAAATGAAAGTGTAACAAACAGATTAAATAAGAGCAAGAGTGGTATGGGGTTTTTGGGTCTGAAAAAAAAAAAGATATCCAAAATATACTATATTGGCATACAACTGGTATACAAAGGATAAACAGTATTCTGCACATGAGGAGTACAAAAGCAGAGTACTAAGTAAAATAGGGAAGTCAACGTAAGGAGTTGTGCTCTGCTTTGCTGGCCAACCTGCACATGTTGCATCCACCATAACGCCTGTCAAATAAAAACCTACACTTAACGTATTTTGGTAATTAGCCTAGAACGGTGGCTGCATTGGGCTGTGATAAGTCAGGTGTTGTTCATCTACTATTAGATATTATATTATATATTAATATATTATATATATTATTATAATGTGTTGGTTGACACGCCTCTACAACATTGCATGGAAGTCAGGAACAGTACCTCTGGACTGGCAGACCGGGGTGGTGGTCCCCATTTTTAAAAAGGGTGACCGGAGGGTGTGTTCCAACTATAGGGGGATCACACTCCTCAGCCTTCCTGGGAAAGTGTACTCCAGGGTGCTGGAGAGAAGGGTACGACCGTTAGTCGAACCTCGGTTAGAGGAGCTGCAATGTGGTTTTCGTCCCGGTCGCGGAACACTGGACCAGCTCTACACCCTTGCAAGGGTACTCGAGGGTATGTGGGAGTTTGCCCAACCAGTCTACATGTGCTTTGTAGACCTGGAAAAGGCATTCGACCGTGTCCCTCGTGGTGTCCTGTGGGGGGTGCTCCGGGAGTACGGGATTGATGGTCCGCTTCTACGTGCCATTCGGTCCTTGTACAATCGAAGCAGGAGCCTGGTTCGCATTGCCAGCAGTAAGTCGAGCTTGTTTCCGGTGAACGTTGGCCTCCGCCAAGGCTGCCCTTTGTCACCGATTCTGTTCATAATCTTCATGGACAGAATTTCTAGGCGCAGTCAAGGTGTTGAGGGAGTCCAGCTTGGTGACCTTAGGATCTCGTCTCTGCTATTTGCAGACGATGTGGTCCTTATGGCCTCATCAGGCTGTGACCTTCAGCGTTTACTGGAGCGGTTTGCAGCTGAGTGTGAAGCTTCTGGGATGAGACTCAGCACCTCCAAATCCGAGGCCATGGTTCTCAGTCGGAAACGGGTGGACTGTACCCTCCGGGTTGGGAGTGAGGTCTTGCCTCAGGTGGAGGAGTTCAAGTATCTCGGGTTCTTGTTCACGAGTGAGGGAAGGTTGGAGCGTGAGATCGACAGACGGATCGGTGCAGCATCTGCAGTAATGCGGTCGCTGTACCGGACCGTCGTGGTGAAGAGAGAGCTGAGCCGGAAGGCAAAGCTCTCTGTTTACCGATCGATCTACGTTCCCACCCTCACCTATGGTCATGAGTTATGGGTCATGACCGAAAGAATGAGATCGCGGATACAAGCGGCGGAAATGAGTTTCCTTCGTAGGGTGGCTGGACTCACCCTAAGAGATAGGGTGAGGAGCTCGGCCATCCGGGAGGAGCTCAGAGTAGAGCCGCTGCTCCTTCACATCGAGAGGAGCCAGTTGAGGTGGCTCGGGCATCTAGTCCGGATGCCTCCCGGGCGCCTCCCTGGTGAGGTGTTTCGGGCATGCCCAGTCGGGAGAAGGCCCCCGGGAAGACCTAGGACACGCTGGAGGGACTATGTCTCACAGCTGGCCTGGGAACGCCTTGGTGTCCTCCCGATGGAGCTGGAAGAGGTCGCTGGGGACCGGGAAGTCTGGACTTCCCTACTGAAGCTGCTGCCCCCGCGACCCGGACCCGGATAAGCGGTGGAAAATGGATGGATGGATATATATTATTATATATTATATAGTGCGGTGCCAAACAGCCGACCAATCGCAGCCGTGATGATCCGCTCCAGGTCAGAGACACAGTGAGGTGTACCGACATGAAATGCACGCCCAGCACCAAAAACACGTCCATTGTCAGCGAACGGTACAGCAGAGAAGGCAACTAAACCGGAAGACGAGGGTGTCCCGATCAGATATCAGTTCGATAGCAGCAAAAAAAAGGAAAAAGTATTAATGATTCATGCTAATCTCAGCTATGATTGATACTGGTATCAGCTGCAACACTGGCGCTCTACCGGAAGTGCAGAAGACAGCCCTACCTGGGACATGAACTCGTACGCTACGGTCTCGTGGTTCTCAAAGCCGATCTCGCCGGCCGCCAGCGCCCCCTGCAGGAAGAGTCGCAGCGGCAGCTCGGCCAGCTCGGCCTTGATGAGCGCGCTGATGGTCTGGTGCGCGAAGGAAAAGATCTTCTGACACTTCTTCTCCCACTTGTCATCCTGAGGAGGTGGGCACATAGAGATGGCGAGGTAAAGAAGGGTTGAAGAAGAAGACGTTGCGCTGAGAGGACGTGATCGAGACGCCGAGGTGAGGATGGGTAGAAGAAGAGGAGAACCGTGGGCTCACCAGGGAGGAGTTCTCCTTGTATCTGAAGGCCAGCTGGTAAGCTGCAAACACCAGAGGAGGGAGAGTGTAGCGAATCCTTTGGTTTCCGCCGGCGCCAAAGTGTTTGCGGGCCGTGTTGAGGATCTGGACGTGTGTGAGAGAGTGGACGTCAATGATCAGGAACCAGGAACGAAGGAAGAAGGAAGGAAAGAAGGTGCGTCAACGTGGACTCACAAGGTACTGTTGGTCCGCGTCATCAGAGTGCAGCAGGTGGATGAAACGACCCACGAGGCTCTGCTCCTCCGCAAAGTCCTCCGGGTCGGGATCGTCGGCCGGCTGGTCCGGTTGGTCCTGAATGAGCGTGGACACCAGGTTCAAGATGGCGTCCACCTGCCGAGACAGAGGAGAGAGAGCGCGTCTGTTAGAGAGAATGGTCGCCCCGAGTTTTGTGCCGCCGTGGGCCGACCTGCTCCTGGGCCACGATGGTGGTGTTGTAGTCCAGCGTGTTGCTCAGCACGTAGCAGCTCATGCTCTTGCGCGACTCGTAGTCAAAGTACTCGAACAGCGGCGGGAAGTGTTTGAGCTGCAGCACCGTCAGGATGTTGTTGTACGTGTCTACCGGGATCTTCAGCAGCCGGGTCAGCTCCTTGGACACGGCGCTGCTGGTCGCTATGCTACGTGGAGCAAGGAGGCCAGCTGTGATCACGTGAATAACCCAACCTTTCTGCCTCGTCTTTCTAGTGACGGAACCGGCCGCTCCAGGACTTACTGTTCCAGGTTGAGCTTGTTAAAGATCTCCACGGTGCTCTCCAGCACTTTATCTACATAGTCCACACGGTCAGGGTAGCACTTCATGGCCAAATTGATGAGAGACACCTGCAGAGACACCACATCTTCGGACGGCATGTCCTGGCGAGACTGGAAAAAAGAAATGACAATGAAAACAAAGAAGAGGAAAGGATGGATTCCTAAAAGCTACCTGGATGACTGTGGCCACTTGCTGGGAGAATATGTCAAACAGTTTGATCTCTGCTGGTATTCCGGGTCCATCTTCTCGATGGGCAAAAAGGGCAAGTCTGGAAAGAAGCCCCACCCCCTCACATTAGCAACTGCCAATCAACGCACCCCCCAGCCCCCGAGCGTTGGGGCCGTACCGGTCAATGAGGGCGATGATGATGTTCTTGACGTTGACGTGCTGATGGAGCTCGGCGCAGGAGCGCAGGAAGGGGTTCAGGGTCTGCAGGTGGAACTCGTCTGGGAAAACCTTTAAGCACGCAGGAGGAGAGCGTTAAAAGTGCCACGATCGAGTGACGCACCGAGTGCAGCGTTTACCTGGATGATGCACTCCATCAGGTACTCCTGTGCCAGGGAGTCTCTGCAGTTCACAACCTGCTCCAGCACGCCGGAAAGAACGATCTGTGGAGAGACAACACTTCATGCTGATGCAAGGTCCCGCAACATTGTACCGCCTGGCAGGTTTGTGCCAAAATATCGGCCGGTATCGGCATACAAGTCAAATATCGGTTCATTCCAATAAGGTTTGACAACCTACAAAAACCCCTCCATGAATCACCACCTTACCGCGGTGGAGGGGTTTGAGTGCCCGAGTGATCCTAGGAGCTATGTTGTCGGGGGCTTTATGTCCCTGGTAGGGTCTCCCAAGGCAAACAGGTTCTAGGTGACGAGCCAGACTAAGAGTGATTCAGAAGACCCATATGAAGA
>QODF01000332.1:81640-108121 GCA_024372805.1 Oostethus manadensis
GACCTGGAAAAGGCATTCGACCGTGTCCCTCGTGGTGTCCTGTGGGGGGTGCTCCGGGAGTACGGGATTGATGGTCCGCTTCTACGTGCCATTCGGTCCTTGTACAATCGAAGCAGGAGCCTGGTTCGCATTGCCAGCAGTAAGTCGAGCTTGTTTCCGGTGAACGTTGGCCTCCGCCAAGGCTGCCCTTTGTCACCGATTCTGTTCATAATCTTCATGGACAGAATTTCTAGGCGCAGTCAAGGTGTTGAGGGAGTCCAGCTTGGTGACCTTAGGATCTCGTCTCTGCTATTTGCAGACGATGTGGTCCTTATGGCCTCATCAGGCTGTGACCTTCAGCGTTTACTGGAGCGGTTTGCAGCTGAGTGTGAAGCTTCTGGGATGAGACTCAGCACCTCCAAATCCGAGGCCATGGTTCTCAGTCGGAAACGGGTGGACTGTACCCTCCGGGTTGGGAGTGAGGTCTTGCCTCAGGTGGAGGAGTTCAAGTATCTCGGGTTCTTGTTCACGAGTGAGGGAAGGTTGGAGCGTGAGATCGACAGACGGATCGGTGCAGCATCTGCAGTAATGCGGTCGCTGTACCGGACCGTCGTGGTGAAGAGAGAGCTGAGCCGGAAGGCAAAGCTCTCTGTTTACCGATCGATCTACGTTCCCACCCTCACCTATGGTCATGAGTTATGGGTCATGACCGAAAGAATGAGATCGCGGATACAAGCGGCGGAAATGAGTTTCCTTCGTAGGGTGGCTGGACTCACCCTAAGAGATAGGGTGAGGAGCTCGGCCATCCGGGAGGAGCTCAGAGTAGAGCCGCTGCTCCTTCACATCGAGAGGAGCCAGTTGAGGTGGCTCGGGCATCTAGTCCGGATGCCTCCCGGGCGCCTCCCTGGTGAGGTGTTTCGGGCATGCCCGGTCGGGAGAAGGCCCCCGGGAAGACCTAGGACACGCTGGAGGGACTATGTCTCACAGCTGGCCTGGGAACGCCTTGGTGTCCTCCCGATGGAGCTGGAAGAGGTCGCCGGGGACCGGGAAGTCAGGACTTCCCTACTGAAGCTGCTGCCCCCGCGGCCCGGGCCCGGATAAGCGGTGGAAAATGGATGGATGGATGGATGGATGGAACCTACAAAAACAGAGTCTTGGAAATTTATATAAATCCTTTCATTTATGGCAGCTCACTGGCTTCACACACTACTGTCCTCAATCAATTTACTTCGTGAAGGATTCCTTATTACTAAATGTAATATTTTCATAGTTAAAGTAAAGAAAATCTGTTTCCCGCCTTCGAAATACAGTTTTTTAACATTAGAGTCCTCTGGAAATGAAATAACACCCCTATAGTCACCTTCACACCCCTATTACCCAATGTAGAAGACATAATAAAATCAAATAAGACCTAGAAAACCTCTTTACCACATTCTTAATACACCAACATTTTTGGAGCACTCTAGACATGAAATAACACCCCTATAGTCACCTTCACACCCCTATTACCCAATGTAGAAGACATAATAAAATCAAATAAGACCTAGAAACCCTGTTTACCACCTTTTAAATACACTAACATTATTAGAGCCCTCTAGACATTAAATAACACCCTTATAGCCACCTTCACACCCCTATTACCCAATATAGTAGACAGAGGAGAAAATAACACATTTAAGACATAGAGCATGGTTTTACCACCTTCTTAATACACCAACATTATTAGAGCCCTCTAGACTTGAAGTACCTTCCCTATAGTCACCCTTATACTCCTATTACTTGATATAGTACACATCAGTATTGGGAGAGTTGTTTTCTTTTAAACTTCCTGTTCTGTACGGTACTTCCTCCTGTGCCTGTTTGTCTCATGTATGTCCCATGACACCTAGTGACCTGTGTGGAACACTACATATCATCAACGCCTTTAAATGTGCGCATCTTCTGAAGGCCCTATCTTGGTATTTTACTGCATTTAGCTATTTTTATGCTTGACAATGCTTCATTTGGGCATAAAAATACATAAATGGGCATATCATGTGACTGCAAACATCAATAACTTATTAAAATACTTTTTTGGGGAAAAACTGTGTCAGTAAAGCCGCAGATGAAATTCAATACAGGGCAAAGGTACTAGCTTGTCACATGCAACACTGTACCAAGACCCAATCATCATAGGAATCATGTGACCTGACGTCGGTATCGGTAATGTAGTGCTGTATATCTCGATATCAGATACACACTAGACACAAACAAACGCATCATAAAGTCCCTCACCTGTTTGTACTTGTCCACGTTGACGCCCTCCAGCTGGCTCAGGCGGACCAGGTTGGTGCCCACCAGGATCCTCAGCTCCTGGCGCTCCTTTTCCCTCTTCTCCCGATCCCGGCTGTGACCCTGATGCTGCATCCGCACCCACAACTTGTTCATTTCCGCAAAGTTGAGCAGGACGAAGTCCACCGAGTCGTTGATGTCGCCCGTCATCTCTTCCAAACCTCTGTGTGGAGAAACAGGATGAGACCATTGAGGATTGCGGGACCTCAGGGGGTTCCGCTTCACACACGACGTGGAGAGACGCTCACTCGGACTGCTCGCCGTCATCCGGCAGGATGTTGCGTGTGCACTGCAGCAGGTAGTTTCTCAGGAAGAGGCCCCTGAGCGGGTGCTGGACGCCGCGGCACATCTCCACCAGGTCCTTCAGGATGTCCTTCCGAGACTGCGGGAAGGAACGCACGTACACCACGCCCACTGTGATGAGCAGATACCTAAAGAGAGGAGGATGAATTACTAAAACCCGGCTTTGTGTTGCAGAAAGATGGATACTCACAGCCGGGGGATGATGTTGCCTGCATACTGGACCAGCTCATACAGATCTGCCACCTTCCGTCCTTTAGCAAACTCATCTGTGAGGTAGACCTCCAAGTAGTGGAGTTCATCAGAGATGGCCATATCTGAGCAGACTGTTAAGGACTGGATCTGATCACCACCACAACGCTCGTGTGCACCTCCAACATCCACCTTTGCAACTTCCCTTCACGGTCATGCATTTCTACTCGTTTTAGCAGACGATACCGTTTTCCCCCACATACACATTTATTTGTAGCGGCCCGCCAACAACACATTTGGGCCGCCACAATTAGATTTACAACGGGCCTTGTCGTACAGCAGACAGCATCGCAACTCTGCTTCGTAACATACACGGTCTGCCACAGAAGACGACGCGCCACGAAGGATCAGCGTTGCAACTCTGTCGCCAAATCTAGCGAGTATACGGCTAAGTTCCGTTTTACAAAAAAGGTGACCAGCGGCAGATCTAGACACTTTTTTTTGTTGCCCTTCTTAACGAGCAGCGAGTCCTGCTGTGGCCTCCCAGCCATCCCTTGTTAATTTGGTTCTAGACCCGACCACGATAAGTGGATTTACCCCAAGCATGATTCCTTATTTATAGACAAAATATTTTCATTGCAAGACCTGTTTACCACTTCCTAAATAGCTTTTTTTTTTACACTATTAGAGCCCTCTCAAGATGAAGTAACAACCCTATAATCACTTTTACACTCCTAGTACCAATTTAGTAGCCATAGTGAGAGAAAATAGGCACAATAGGCATAGAAAACCCTTTTATGTACTTCTAAATGTTTTGTAACATCATTAGAGCCCTCTAACCATGAAATAACACCCCTACAGTCACCCTTACACTCCTATTACCCAATGCAGTAAAGATAATAAGAGGAAATAAAACATATCGGGCATAGAAAATCTGTGTATGACTTTCTAAATATGATTTTGAGCGAGAGATGTCCGATATTGGCTTTTTTGTGGTTATCCAATTTGCTGATAGTGTCTCAACTTCTGATTCCGATATAACCCGATGGCGATAGCGCTAGCCACTGGTGAGTGGCATTGAGAGGTGATTATCAGCATTTGCTGATCTCGTGAGTTTTCACAGAAATCTGCTGATACCGATTGGTGACCGTTGACCCCTATCGGTTTTCAATATAGGGCATAAACAGCAATATTTACGCCGATATTATTGGGCATTCCTACATTTAACATTATTAGAGTGCTCTAGACATGCAACACAGACTTGCACTTGTGTGTAGTCCGTGTTAGGAATGATTGTGCCTGCTCTGACAATCAATTCTGGTGCTTGTGTGTCTCACCCAACATTGCAGTAACCTTACTCACACCTACCGGCCAGTGTTCAATGCCACAACCTTTTTGGACTGCCTTATATTTGTATTTGACTTCATTGAGCTATTTTTGTGCTTGAGAATGCTTCACACAGGCCTCAATTGTGTAAAATGTGCTTAAATAGGCATATTTTACACAATAATTTATGAGTGTATTTTGGAAAAACTGAGATATAGCCACAAAATTCAAGCGCAAAGTATAAATCTTTGATTCACAATGGTGTCCAAGGTTGAATACTGGCGGCACTTGGAGGATACAGAGCTCGTAGTAGCTCTTTGGAGACAGCATGGAGGTCCTCAGCTCCCCCAGCATGTTAGAGGCGTGTTTCAGCGCGTCCATCAGCTTGTTCTTGTCCTGGTGGCCACACACACACAACAGAGTGAAGCTCTCAACACAACAACACACGTGATGGAGTATCACAATACATCGGATGATGGCAAACATTCACGTGACGCCGCCCTACCAGGCATCGCTTCATCTGGAAGGACTGGACCTTGACGGCCTGCACGGCTTCATCCAGAAGCTTCTCCTGCTCGTCCTGGGGGGACTGCTGCGTGGTCGGCTGCGGCGGCACAACATGGAAGGTGAACATGCATTATGGTGCAAGTCGGGTTGCAGAGTTACGATGCTAAATACTGTTGCGGAGTTGGCACACCAGTCCCGTTATAATGTGTTTAAGCAAGAGGGCGGGCCAGGTAGGGACTTGTCTATCTAAAACCGTCTATGAGAGTACACAGGGACTTGTTTAGGCGGTAAATCCCCTCTTTTAAGTTAAAAGAGATGCCACCATCACTGACGACACAAGTCGAGTGTTTGAAGCGTCACCGGTTGCTACTTCTCTTCTTGACTGCTAAGATAACATCTGACAGGGAAGCTAAGCTAACAACAGCTAGCATCTGGGCGGCACGGAAAAAAACTACAGGAAATAAACGCAATAAAGGCACCAACGCACGGACGGCGTCGTACACAGAACGCCAACAAAATGAAAGATTCGAGACGACACAAGGTCTTGCAGTTGTTAGCCTAGCTAGCTAGTATGGCGGAAGCGTTAGGCCAGAGTGGCACTCCGACCGCACGTCGGCTCCGGGGTCGCAAACATCCCAACCGTCGCCATCTCGACGGCGTTCAGACGCGCATCGCGTGTTTCAACGCCGTCTCTCGGCCGGAGAAGACTCACCATGGTTGTGAGATGTGTGTCAGGGCAGTACAACAGCGGTGCCTGTCATGTGACTCCGCGACGCATTCGCCGTCTCCCCTCCCTGCGCCGTCCCTTCGTGACGTCACGGGGACGCAGCTGGCGCTGCCCCATCAACAGGGATACTGCCCATTTCGGTATCGGTTCGATACCAGATTTTAGTTGGAGTTATGTAAGATATATAGGTATAATAATATTGACAATGGTTCTCAATTATTTTCTGCCACGCCCCCTCCACTCATTGAAATACTATTAAGAAACTGATCATATCTATTCATGAATCTGGACTCTGCAGACTGCACTCGAAACCGAAACCAGGAAAATGCAACAAAGTGGACAAAGCATGCAAGTGTATTTTAGAGCCAAATTGCGTGTCGCGTACAATAAATGTGTACATGTTGGCAAGTCTACAGTAACAATGGAAGTACTCCCTCCCACCGCCCACGTGACAGTTTACCTCGCGCCCCACTACTTGAGAAGCGCTGCACGATGCATGACACGACAACACGAAAATAAGTACAGTAGAGAACCGCAAATCATGCCAATATCGACCTAATAAGGACACTGACCTAGGCATCGATATCACCAGGACATCCTAAACATAATCTGCAATAATAATAATCATAATAATATGAAAAAATTCTGTGATTAATAAGTCAGTCTATAGCGTGGAGCCTCCGTGTGGACCGTACCATCTTCTAGCCCAACAAGGGGGATCATTACCGCCTTAGACAGCGCCTTCTGGCGATCGGGCGATATTACACGTACATATGAGAAGACCAATCAGTAGTAAAAAATCAACAAATAAACACACATATTGAATGAAAATAAACAAGGCAACATAGTCTCGTCGCGGTCCGAGCCACCCCCACAAAAGTCGTGCGATGGTAGTGGCCCAAGCTGCCATTTTCGCCCAGTGACGGCTAAGATAGCTCCCAAGTTAGTGTAGCGTCTTCACCCCCTCCGTGCTAAACTTACGACTTAATTAAAAGTACAGTACAAAAATAACATTTGCTCACAAGCATCCAACACGGCGTCTTGCTCTGAGTCAAGCAAGTCCAAATAAACAGTGGCGTAAAGGACGGGTAAGTTGCTCATTTGAAGTTCGGCTTGTTGGAGCTAGCCTGCTAGCTTAGCCAAGCAGCTGACTGTCAAACTTGTTGGTGGCGTTGAGCTAACGTGAGAGCCCCGCTAATGCTCATAGCTGCTGTGCTTTGCGGGCGATAAACAGTCTGGTAAGGGTCTCGGTGTGCACCTAACGGCTACAAGAAGAGGCCGGTGTCAAGTTCATGAACTGTTGGTAGTTTTTGGCCAACTCTATTTATATCCTAAGGAGCGTACACGTGACGTCAGCTAACGCGGAAGTCACCAGCGTCTTACTTAAAAAAACAAAACAAAACTTTATTATACCTTGACACGGTGACAGTTGCCCAAGCAGTCAAAAGTCCGATTTTTGTCAAGTCTTCATCAGCACAGTTATGATGTGATAAATGAAATAGATAGACTATTCCAAAAACACACGAACACCAAAAAACACATGCAAAAGAAAAATGTTTCAAATACTTTGAAATTATGGTTTGTGTTCCTTTCTTCCTCAAGTTCAGACAAAAACTGAAATGTACAAAAACACATAATTTCCATCCAATTAAACTGTTCCAGGCACTCACAAATACGAAGAAAATATATTTTATACAGACTAATTATAGTTTTGCATGCAGAAAACAATGCAAAATCTTCATAAATGACCAATTGACGGGACTTATTGTTGATGCAGACTTCTCGTACGTTCTAGTGAGAATTTACTAGTGTTTCTGACCTTTATCAAATTGCACCTTTTTGCATCCTTTTTTGGCCCCATGGTGGATTATTTAGCTTTTAGTTTTGTTGGGCCCGCTGAGAAGGTAGGAATGGTTCACATGTTTTGAGAGATGCTGAGCTCAAGAATGGTGGGTTTATTGTTATTAAATAGTCGGATATGGAATGCTGACACCAAGACAGTATGATGGCAAAATATAGCGCGGTCACATCTGAACAGCGGCGTCATGGATCATCTGGTGATGAGTCCGGTCTTTAATGTGCTTCCTGAAATGTTGCAGCCATTTTTCAAACCTGTGTGAGGCAGGATGAGTCCAGGCTTGCTGTAGTTGGAATGACTCCTCTAGAAGGATGCGAGTTGATATACAGACATGTTATTCTTCACGGCGGAAGTAAGAAGATTAATATGTTTTGCCGTCATGCGCACTTTAAAGGACAACTGCACTTTTTTTGGGACCACAATCCGCATGTGTGGCATGAACACACACGTCTTTCTCTTTTCTGTTCCGTCCAATGAAAGCAGCTAATTAATGCTTGTAATGGGACACACCTATTCCATCTAAAAAGCCTGCTATTAAAACTGCAACAAGCTCCATGCTGTGAGCTTGTAGTAACAGGCACATTCATCATTACATGTTTTGCTCATTTTGAGCAATCGCGGAACTTCCTTCCTTTAACATATCAACATGGAAAGGAACGCTACACTTAGCGTTTACTTTTTCAAACTCAAATACAGAAACACAGCGGCATTACCTTCTTTTGTCCTGAGGCACTGTGAGCGAGTATGGTGAAGCTGGTCGCTATAAGGCTTGTAGCTAGTGGGTGCGTTGTGGCGAGGTGTCACTATGCCTGTAATGTAGTTCTTGGGCGTAACAATTTTAATAACAATAACAATGTCGCTGTAGCTTGGTTAATATCTAGGTCTCATTATGTCAGTGTTTTTTTTTTTTCATAAAGCTTTACAGGCAGAAAAGGTGCGTCTTTTTAGCTGTTTTTATTTCTTTAAAATGCGCAGAAGAGAAAGACTCTTGTTTGTCCCATAAGGATTGTGAAAGTCAACGCATAGTAATCATTGAATGTACTAAGCAAGAATATGAAAATAATCCAGATAAAATTATGTGAAAATGTAATCAATACTTGGAGATTATGCTGCGTGGCGAAAGGGCCCCCGGGCTGAACTTTGGACCCCCGAACCCACAATAGCCTCTCCACCATTATCTTAAGTCAAATGTCAGTTAATTCTTTCAGTTGAAAGTTGTTACCTCTGCACCTTTAATCACGGTGGGGATGTGTGTGTATTTGTGGGGGGGGGGGCAAAGAACTTAGCATCACATGACCTCTGTTCATTCACACACACATTCCACACAAGGGAACACACACACACACACACACACACATAGCCCCTCCCTCGATGCCGGAAGCTAATTGTTGTGCGGTGGTTGTGCTAGTCCGGGGATTATGTGCTGGCTGCGTGGCGGCTTTCATTCCCGCTGCCCACTGGGCCTTATCGCCATCAATCTGACAGTGTTTATCTGACGCTGCAGCCAGATCTGCTGGCCTAGGAGATACGTTAACAAAAGCCATGGGTCATCAGCATTTTGATTGTGGGACCCGGAATGGCCGTCACGCCCTCCGCTAACCCCTCCCTTCCTACTACCCCCGTGATCCCAGTGATCCCATCAGTCCCGTTTTCTCCGTCGTGCCAGAAGCTGAACCTGAAGGCCTGTCACTTTGTCGTCCTCTTCCGTATCGTGTATCCTGTTCTCACGTTGAGTCTTGTCGCGGCCAGGTTCTCCATGTGGTTTGGTTTGTTGTTCACCTGCTGTGTCCTGGACCTAGCGAGCAGAACGTCACCTGGACTTCACATGCTCCTCCTCCTCATTATTTCTGGTCTGAAAGTGGATAGCGTTTGCCATCATGGCGTCTTTTAAACTGGATTTTCTGCCTGAGATGATGGTTGATCATTGCACCTTGAATTCTAGTCCTGTGTGAGTCGCCATTTGTCCTTCTTTTTGAGGTTTTGCTTGGCGTTTGCGTCCACACATGCAGCAACGCTGTTGTGGGAAACTATGGCTGCTGACTGTCAAGCGTTGTTATTTTTCTGGTGGGTTGGTATCATGAGGATGAAGCAGGAGATGTGTAACTTTAACACTGCTGAAGGGCAGTACAGTTGGTCCTTCCTTGGTTCTGTTAAAGCCCCCCCAAAAAACAAAATTGTCAAACTCAAGGCCTGGGGGCCAGACCCGGTCCGTCATATTATTTTACATGGCCCACCAATGCCTGGAAATAATGCATGTCAAATAGACACTTTATTTATTTGATTTAGATTTTCATTATACATAAAGAAACATTTTTTTGTTTAAATGTTTTATGTTTGTGTATTATATTGAATAAAAAAGACACTGTGCTATGTCAGTGTAAGTTTCTTAGTAAAACATTACTAAATGAAGATGATATTACAGTAATCAAATGTGTAATAATAATAACATAAGGCGATTGTACTGTTAAAGCAATGGTGTTCAAAGTGCAGCCCGGGGGCCCTATAATTATTGTTTTGTGTTTTTGAAAATGTTTAATACATTATAAAAAATATAATTGAACCAAAAAAAATTGAAAAATCGGTGGCCATTTACAAGAATAAAATCAAAATATTCACAGAAAAAAAGTTGTATTTTAACAAGTAAAAAAGCTGCAATTTTACAAAAATAAACTCATAATATTCTGAGAAAAATAATGTGATTTCAGTAGCGTTGAAATATTAAAGAAAAAATATGTTGTTTTTGAAAGTCGTAATAATATAGGAAACCAACAAGACAAAATAAAGTTGTCAGTTCTGGAAAATTAGGTTGGGGAAAGAGTTATGAGAGAATATTATGGGATGAAAGTCATAATATGACGAAAAGAACATTTACGAAGAAAGTCTTTGTTGACAAAGATGAGATCCATTTAAATATATATATAAATATATGTAATACAAAATATGAAAGTGGCATCCTTACATTTTTCAACTAGAAAAAGTTAGGACACCCGTGCTTTACAGTATACAGGAAGTTCCACAATAAGTGCGATGTGGTCCACGGTGAAAACTAACCTCAATAAAACAAACGTCCTCCCTTTAACCTGAACACATCTGGCATATCTTCGAGCATTTTGACGTACTTTTGTTTTTACCGCTCTATTCGTGTGACTGTACACTTATTTGTTCGTCTAGACGTGGCGTATTAACAAACCTAAGCTAAAAATGATCCTGATAACAATTACAACAAATATAAGCGATGTCATTCAGATGATCAGCAAATAGGCCTGTGCGCTTAAAGAGGCTCTCCTGATCACATGACCTCCCTTTCGTCTCTGCAGTGGCAAGAAGATGAACGGGTCTCTGGACCACCCCGACCAACCAGATGTGGACGCCATCAAGATGTTCGTGGGCCAGATTCCACGTTCCTGGTCCGAGGATCAGCTCCGTGAGCTCTTTGAGCCCTTTGGCGCCGTCTACGAGATCAACGTTCTCAGGGATCGCAGCCAGAACCCGCCGCAGAGCAAAGGTGAGGCGGGCAGACCTCTGCAGGGACCAGGAAACATCTTGAACGTTGTGTGCTTGGCAGGGTGCTGTTTCATCACATACTACACTCGCAAGTCCGCCCTGGAGGCGCAGAACGCTCTTCACAACATGAAGATTCTTCCAGGGGTGAGTGACGCCGTCCTTTAGCTGGAGCTTCAGCTTTCAACACCTTGGTGCTCCTCACACACGGACTCTTGACATTCTCCTGTTCCTCCCTTAGATGCACCACCCCATCCAGATGAAGCCGGCTGACAGCGAGAAAAACAACGGTGAGGATTTTCTCTCCAAGTGTGGCGCTGCTGTGCTAATGTGGTCACATGTCATCATCTCATTGGCGTGACATTGGGTCAGTAGAGCAGACCAAGCGGGTTGGGTTGTCCATTAGTTGGAAGAATGACCACAAACTCAACTTAGACTCAAGCTCCTGGCTCTTTTATATGAATATTGTTTATGTTTTGGCAACGAGGAGTCTCACAAGAGATGGTAAGACGCTCTGACTGTTAGCTAATGAACACAATCACAGTGACAGCACAACATGTAGCGTGGAGACCAGGGGTGTCCAAATACGGAAAAAGGCTAAGAAGATACAGTGGTCTGAGAAAGTGATTGATGTCTTATATTTCTGCATGTTTGTCACACTTAAATGTTTCAGATCAGCAAACAAATATAAATATTAGTCAGTGACAAGACAGCTGAACACAAAATGCAGTTTTAAATTAAACTTTTTATTATTGAGGGAGAACAAAAGCCAAAGCTACATGGTCCTGTGTGACAAAGTGATTTTATCCTAAAGGTAAGAAGTGGTTGGGCCAACCTTAGCAGCAACAACTGCAATCAAGCGTTGGCCATAACTTGCAGTGAGTCTCTTACAGCGCTGTGGAGGAATTTTGGCCCACTCATCTTTGCAGAATTGTTGTCATTCAGCCACATTGGAGGCTTTTCCAGCATGAAGCGCCTTTTTAAGCACATGCCACGCTGATAGATCTTAAATCTTAGTTAAGTTGTTTTACTTATTCACACGGGCCACATAGGTTTAATTTTTCATCCTTAATTAAAAAAAATGTTTTATTTAAAAACTGCACTTTCTGTTCAGTTGTGATGTCATTGAAATATTTTAATTTATTTGATCTGAAATCTTTTTTCCATCCATCCATCCATTTTCCACCGCTTATCCGGGTCTGGGTCGCGGGGGCAGCAGCTTCATTAGGGAAGTCCAGACTTCCCGGTCCCCAGCGACCTCTTCCAGCTCCATCGGGAGGACACCAAGGCGTTCCCAGGCCAGCTGTGAGACATAGTCCCTCCAGCGTGTCCTAGGTCTTCCCGGGGGCCTTCTCCCGACCGGGCATGCCCGAAACACCTCACCAGGGAGGCGCCCGGGAGGCATCCGGACTAGATGCCCGAGCCACCTCAACTGGCTCCTCTCGATGTGAAGGAGCAGCGGCTCTACTCTGAGCTCCTCCCGGATGGCCGAGCTCCTCACCCTATCTCTTAGGGTGAGTCCAGCCACCCTACGAAGGAAACTCATTTCCGCCGCTTGTATCCGCGATCTCATTCTTTCGGTCATGACCCATAACTCATGACCATAGGTGAGGGTGGGAACGTAGATCGATCGGTAAACAGAGAGCTTTGCCTTCCGGCTCAGCTCTCTCTTCACCACGACGGTCCGGTACAGCGACCGCATTACTGCAGACGCTGCACCGATCCGTCTGTCGATCTCACGCTCCAACCTTCCCTCACTCGTGAACAAGAACCCGAGATACTTGAACTCCTCCACCTGAGGCAAGACCTCACTCCCAACCCGGAGGGTACAGTCCACCCGTTTCCGACTGAGAACCATGGCCTCGGATTTGGAGGTGCTGAGTCTCATCCCAGAAGCTTCACACTCAGCTGCAAACCGCTCCAGTAAACGCTGAAGGTCACAGCCTGATGAGGCCATAAGGACCACATCGTCTGCAAATAGCAGAGACGAGATCCTAAGGTCACCAAGCTGGACTCCCTCAACACCTTGACTGCGCCTAGAAATTCTGTCCATGAAGATTATGAACAGAATCGGTGACAAAGGGCAGCCTTGGCGGAGGCCAACGTTCACCGGAAACAAGCTCGACTTACTGCTGGCAATGCGAACCAGGCTCCTGCTTCGATTGTACAAGGACCGAATGGCACGTAGAAGCGGACCATCAATCCCGTACTCCCGGAGCACCCCCCACAGGACACCACGAGGGACACGGTCGAATGCCTTTTCCAGGTCTACAAAGCACATGTAGACTGGTTGGGCAAACTCCCACATACCCTCGAGTACCCTTGCAAGGGTGTAGAGCTGGTCCAGTGTTCCGCGACCGGGACGAAAACCACATTGCAGCTCCTCTAACCGAGGTTCGACTAACGGTCGTACCCTTCTCTCCAGCACCCTGGAGTAGACTTTCCCAGGAAGGCTGAGGAGTGTGATCCCCCTATAGTTGGAACACACCCTCCGGTCACCCTTTTTAAAAATGGGGACCACCACCCCGGTCTGCCAGTCCAGAGGTACTGTTCCTGACTTCCATGCAATGTTGTAGAGGCGTGTCAACCAACACAGTCCTCCAACATCCAGAGCCTTGAGAAATTCTGAGCGGAACTCGTCTACCCCCGGAGCCTTGCCACTGGGGAGTGATTTGACTACCCCAATTACCTCAGCCACGGTGATAGAACTGTCCACGTACGTATCCTCAGACTCTGCTTCCTCTATGGAAGGCATGTCAGTGGGATTGAGAAGGGCCTCGAAGTATTCCTTCCACCGACCAACTATATCCACAGTCGTGGTCAGCAAGCCCCCGTCCGCACTGTAAACAGTGTGAACTGGGGGCTGCTTCCCCTTTCTGAGGTGTCGGACGGTTTGCCAGAACCTCTTCGAGGCCGACCGAAAGTCGTGCTCCATAGCCTCACCGAACTCCTCCCACACCCGAGTTTTTGCCTCGACCACCGCCGAAGCCGCGTGCCGCTTGGCCTGCCGGTACCTGTCAGCTGCTTCGGGAGTCCCGCAAGCCATCCATGCTCGATAGGACTCCTTTTTCAGCTTGACGGCAGCCCTAACCCCCGGTGTCCACCATCGGGTTCGGGGCTTGCCACCACGACTGGCACCGACCACCTTGCGGCCGCAACCACAACTGGCTGCCTCAGCAATAGAGGCACGGAATACGGCCCATTCGGACTCAATATCCCGGTCCTCCCTCGAGATGCAGGCGAAGCTCTGCCGGAGATGAGAGTTGAAGACTCGACGAACGGGAGACTCTGCCAGACGTTCCCAGCACACCCTCACTACGCGTTTGGGTCTGCCAGGTCTGTCCGGCATCCTTCCCCGCCATCTAATCCAACTCATCACCAGGTGGTGGTCAGTTGACAGCTCAGCCCCTCTCTTCACCCGCGTGTCCAGAACATGCGGACGCAGGTCTGATGATACGACCACAAAGTCGATCATAGACCTGCGACCTAGGGTGTCCTGGTGCCAAGTGCACTTATGGACATCCTTATGTTCGAACATGGTGTTTGTTATGGACAAACTGTAATTCGCACAGAAGTCCAACAACAACACACCGCACGGGTTCAGGTCAGGGAGGTCGTTCCTTCCAACCACGCCCCTCCAAGTCACACTGTCATTGCCCACATGCCCACAATTTTCCCAGCAGAATTATGGAGTCACCAGCTGGGGTGCTCTCCAGAACCCCTCTGATAGACTCCAAGAAGGCTGGGTACTCTGAACTGCCGTTCGGCGCGTACGCACAAATCACAGTCAGGACCCTTTCCCCAGCCCTAAGGCGTAGGGAAATAACCCTCTCGTTCACTGGGGATGACTCCAACACAGAGGCACCAAGCCGGGCGGCTAACAATAAGCCCGCACCAGCTCGCTGCCTCTCCCCTGCGGCAACTCCAGAGAAGAACAAGGTCCAGCCCCTCTCAAGGAATTTGGTTCCAGAGCCCAAACTGTGGGTTGAGGTGAGTCCGACTATATCTAATCGGAATCGCTCCGCCTCTTCCACAAGCTCGGGCTCCTTCCCCACCAGAGAAGTGACATTATTCAGAAGACCCTATGAAAAAAATCAAGAGGAGTGACCGCACCTCGCCCGGACGTGGGATACCGGGGCCTCACCTTGGAGCCGGGCCTGGGGGAGGGGCTCGCAGGCGATCGCCTGGTGGCCAGGTCTTCACCCGTGGGACCTGGCCGGGCCTAGCCCGAAGAAACCACACGGGAACTCCCCACCGCAGACCCACCACCTGCGGGGGCAAGCATAAGGGTCCGGTGCTGTGTGATTTGGGCAGTGGTCGAGGGCGGGTTTCCGGGCGACCTAGTCTTCGGCGGCCAAATCTGGTTCTTGGGACGTTTATTCTTGTAAAATTTAAACATTTTTTGTTTGATTATATTTTGACTTTATTTCCAGAATATTGCAACATTTTCCCAGCCTAAATTTTCAAAAGCTTCCCACATAGTGTAGTACAACAACATTTTTTATTCAGTAAATAGCAAAATGTTCTTCAATATTTCAACATTGTGCTACTAAAAATTCTCATAAAAAGGATGACTTTTTTTTCTGTTGATATTTTGACTTTATTCCCACAATATTGTTTTCTCAACCTAAATTTCTTAAAATAACTTTATTTTGCTTAGTTTTTCATACTACTACATTACAAAAAAAACTATTAAATTAATACTTTTTTGTGCTGCTAAAAATGACATTATTTTAAAATGACTGCTGTTTTTCCAATTACTTCAACTTTTGTCATGTAAGTTTTCTCATAGTTGTGACTTCATTTTCTTAATATTTTGACTTTATTCATGTAATAATAATATGCATTTTTATACAACCTCATTTTCTACAAATTACAGTTGTACTTGTTCTTTGTTTTTCATAATATTCCAACATTAAGAGAGAACCCCTTTTTTAAAAATATTCCAGCTTCATTCTATTAAAATGACATTATTTTTCCGTAACGTTACAATTTTTTTCTCGTTAGATTAAAACATTTTTCTTTGTAATATTTTGACTTTATTCTTGTAGAATGACTTGATTTTTCAATATAACAAAAAAAGTCCTTTGGGCACCCCTGTTGTAAATAAACACATGCAGTAGGACAAGTACTACTAATGGGGAATGATAAACAACTACGATGACTCTAAACACATCACTTGAGCAACTTTTTATAAAGTGCTGCAAGAAATGGTGGGAAGTTTTTTTGTGGAATCATGTTAGACAGTCACATGACACCGAGGTCCTAGCTTGTCAGTATTGTCCAGAGAACAGTGATGTGCTGCTTCATGTACACAGTCCATCAGCTTGATGTGGCGTTGTCTCATGCAGCTGTGGAAGACAGGAAGTTGTTCATCGGCATGATCTCTAAGAAGTGCAACGAGAACGACATGCGCTTGATGTTCTCGCCGTATGGACAGATCGAAGAGTGTCGGATACTGCGAGGCCCTGATGGACTCAGCCGAGGTCAGACTTTCTTCTCTCTTCGGTGTGTGGAGGAATGACTAAATGCTGTTCTTTAAAGAATAGCATTCAAAAGTGCAGCCTGGGGCTGTTTTCTAAAAATATAATTTAATACGAAAAGTCTTTTCTAACATTTTCGGTAGCATAAAGTTGAAATATGAAAGAAAAAATTAAAAGTAGTTGTAGTATAATGAGAGACAACAATAGAACTAATAAAGTTGTAGTATTTGGAAAAATAGGAAGCGGAAAAAATTTGAACGCCACAAGAACAAAGTCCGAATAATATGGAATAAAGTCATAATTATTCAAACTAAATTTACAAGAAGGAAGTGAAAATAGTTGGATTAAAAAAAAAAATAACATCGGAAATTGACAAAACATATTTTACAAGAATAAACTGCCATTTTTAGTAGCATAGATTTGAAATATTTAATATATAAGTCATCATTAACATTTTTTTCTTGTTTTCCTTTTTTTTTTTAAATTAGCATTTAGAACCATAAAGTTGAAATAGTTGGGGGGGGGCTTAAGCAGAAATGCAAAAAATGGCTGTAATTTCACAACAAAGAGAAAAGGTAGTTATTTTAGTAACAGAGTTGGAACGTTAAATCATTTTAGGCCAAGTCATACTTTTCCAAGGAGCAAACATAACAAAATAAAGTTTTTTGTTTTTTTTTATTATTAGCTCGCAAAAAAAGGTTTCAGTTTTAGAATCAAGTGAAAATTTTATGTGTCATAATTATTAGAAGAAAATTAAAAAAGTAGAATGTTGAAATAGTTGGGGAAAAAAATAAACGGCAGCAGAAATGTGAAAAAAACAACTGTAAGTCCAAATATTAAGAGAAAAAAGCCGTTTTGTAATGAGAAAAAAAATTAAAAATTTTCAGGTAAAAATTCGGGATAGATATTTTGAGGAAAGTTCCCATTTTAGTAGCATAGATTTAAAATGTAAAAAAAGAATGAAAAATAAAAAAAAGAAATGTCATTTTTGGAAAACTAGGTTGGGAAAAAAGTCCAAATATTCTGCGAGTAAAGTCAAAATATTACAAAAAAACTTACCAAAATTATTTAAGAAGAAAGTTGCAATTTACAAAAGATGTATATAATATATGATACATGAATTTTCAAATATATATAATATATGAGCATATTTGTGAGTAATAATGGTCCAAAATGAACCACAAAACAGCATTTTCTTATTGATAAATTTTGAAACACCATGAGAGTGCAAAGCTGTAGCTGCAAGGTATGCTGGGTAACCTTACTCTTTCCCCACGCACTACACAGAAATTTGATTTGAAAAATGTCCGAAATTTGGGTTGCCGCATGCCATTACGGGGAGGGAGTGAGAGTGGGTCATGCACTGGAAATGACACAGAAAGTCAGGGAAATGAAGTAAAAGTGATGGGACAAGCAAAACAGCTTGTAGTTTGCATGTGAGTGCAGTTGTGTATGCCAATATGATAATATCTGTGTTACGATGTAGTGTGCGGGGTTGAGATAAGACAGTGTGTGTCTTTCAGGTTGTGCGTTTGTGACGTTCACAGCCAGACAGATGGCCCAGTCCGCCATCAAGTCCATGCACCAGTCCCAGACCATGGAGGTGAACAACACACACACACAGCACAATGTCTCCTTCACACACAAGCTGTATAAGGTATAACACATTAATAATAATGTATATTGTACATGTGTGTTTTTAGGTGTGATATCTTGTTCATGTATTACTGCATATTGCATTAATATACCAGGATTTAGTATTACAAATAAGGGGGTGGGAGTAAATAAGCTTGTATTCTTCCCACTCCTTTTTGAGCCAAATTGTTCCTGTTTATAGGTGTATGTTCATTATGGGGCCGCACGGTGGATGAATGGGTAGCATGTTGGCCTCACAGTCAGGAGGTTCAGGGTTGGAATCTCCGTTGGGCATCTCTGTGTGAAGTTTGCATGCTCTCCCCGTGCGTGCGTGGGTTTTCTCCGGGTGCTCTGGTTTCCTCCCACATTCCAAAAACATGCATGTTAGCTTATTTGGCGACTCTAAATTGTCCTTTAGAGTGTGAACGTGAGTGTGACAGGTTGTATGTCTGCCCTTCGATTGACTGGCGACCAGTCCACGGTGTACCCCGTCTCCCGCCCAAAGTCAGCTGGGATAGGGTCCAGCATACCCGCGCCCCTAATGAGGATAAGCCGTATTGAAAATGAATGAATTAAAAACAAAAACATATGAAAGTTCATTATGTTCTGTCCTGTGTATTTTGTGTGGCTCCAAACAACACCGCCCCCCCTCCTGTTGGTGTTTAGGGCTGCTCCTCGCCCGTTGTGGTCAAGTTTGCCGACACGCAGAAGGACAAGGAGCAGAAGCGCATGGCGCTTCAGCTGCAGCAGCAGATGCAGCAACTCAGTGCTGCGTCCATGTGGGGCAACCTCACCGGCCTTGGCAGCCTGGGGCCTCAGTACCTCGCAGTGAGTGTCTCTCAGGCCGCATCTCATGCCCCCTTCTGACGGTAACGCTGGCTGTGTGTGGTGTTGCGTGTGCAGCTTTACTTGCAGCTGCTGCAGCAGTCCGCCTCCACAGGGAACACGCTCAGCAACCTGCACCCTGTTTCAGGTACGCACACTCCTCCTCCCGAGCTGGAAGTCAGCCGCAGGTGATTTGATGATGCGTGTGTGTGCGCCAGGTCTTAATGCCATGCAGAACCTGGCTGCCTTGGCAGCAGCGACTGCCACGCAGGCCTCAGCCACTGGTTCCAGTGCCATGACCACATCAAGCAGCCCACTAAGTGCTCTAACAAGCTCAGGTAAACGCCTCACAGCCTTGTGTGTGGTGATATCTGAACAACAAAATATTTTTCTTGTCTCAGGCTCCTCCCCCACGTCCAGCAGCACCTCATCAGTCAATCCCATCGCCTCTCTGGGAACACTGCAGTCGTTGGCAGCCAGCACTGGAGCCGGCCTGAACATGGGCTCTCTAGCAGGCATGGCGGCTCTGAACGGCGGCCTGGGCTCTGGAGGCTTGTCTAACGGTTCAGGAAGCGCCATGGAGGCGCTGAGCCAGGCCTACTCCGGCATCCAGCAGTACGCCGCCGCCGCCCTGCCCGGCCTCTACAACCAGAGCCTGCTGTCCCAACAGAGCGTGTCGGCCGCGGGAAGCCAAAAGGAAGGTCGGTCGTTTATTTTGCCTGTTCCTGAATATGTCAGATGCCACCTTGACATGTGTTTAACAAACAAAGTGTTTTGTGTGTGGCTGGTTTGCAGGTCCTGAAGGTGCCAACTTGTTTATTTACCACCTCCCTCAAGAGTTTGGAGACCAGGACCTGCTACAGATGTTTATGCCCTTTGGGAACGTCATCTCTGCCAAGGTCTTCATTGACAAGCAGACCAACCTCAGCAAGTGTTTTGGTGAGTTGCCACAAATTTCCTCAGTCAAGGCGCGTGTAACTGAAGGGGTGTCCAAATGTTTTCCCTCCTACGGGGTCCACAAAAAGGATGCAACTTTGCCACTTTCATGTTTTATCCATATATATTTACATACATAGCGGTAGACTTTTTTTTTTTAGATGTAAATGGTATTTTAGATACCTTCCAGGTTACAGAGCTTTCCATAGCACTGAGTCTGCACTTTTTTTTAATGACCTATTTTTTAGTGACTGATTCTAGTGGTTCAACTTTTAGTGCTTTTAGACTTGACTGCTGCCTTTGACACAGTGGACCATACTATTCTTTTATCTCGCTTGGAAAACTGTGTGGGTGTCGGGGGAACTGCCTTGAGTGGTTTTGGTCTTACCTGTCAGGGAGATGCCTTACAGTGGGACTTGGGGACTCCACTTTGACCACCGCCTCTTTTGATTAATATTTAAAAGCTTTAAATTGTTTTTTTAATTGTTAAACTACATCCATCCATCCATTTTGCACTGCTTATCCGGGTCCGGGTCGCGGGGGCAGCAGCTTCAGTAGGGAAGTCCAGACTTCCCCAGCGACCTCTTCCAGCTCCATCGGGAGGACACCAAGGCGTTCCCAGGCCAGCTGTGAGACATAGTCCCTCCAGCGTGTCCTAGGTCTTCCCGGGGGCCTTCTCCCGACCGGGCGTGCCCGAAGCACCTCACCAGGGAGGCGCCGGGGAGGCATCCGGACTAGATGCCCAAGCCACCTCAACTGGTTCCTCTCGATGTGAAGGAGCAGCGGCTCTACTCTGAGCTCCACCCGGATGGCCGAGCTCCTCACCCTATCTCTTAGGGTGAGTCCAGCCACCCTACGAAGGAAACTCATTTCCGCCGCTTGTATCCGCGATCTCGTTCTTTCGGTCATGACCCATAACTCATGACCATAGGTGAGGGTGGGAACGTAGATGGATCGGTAAACAGAGAGCTTTGCCTTCCGGCTCAGCTCTCTCTTCACCACGACGGTCCGGTACAGCGACCGCATTACTGCAGATGCTGCACCGATCCGTCTGTCGATCTCACGCTCCAACCTTCCCTCACTCGTGAACAAGAACCCGAGATACTTGAACTCCTCCACCTGAGGCAAGACCTCACTCCCAACCCGGAGGGTACAGTCCACCCGTTTCCGACTGAGAACCATGGCCTCGGATTTGGAGGTGCTGAGTCTCATCCCAGAAGCTTCACACTCAGCTGCAAACCGCTCCAGTAAACGCTGAAGGTCACAGCCTGATGAGGCCATAAGGACCACATCGTCTGCAAATAGCAGAGACGAGATCCTAAGGTCACCAAGCTGGACTCCCTCAACACCTTGACTGCGCCTAGAAATTCTGTCCATGAAGATTATGAACAGAATCGGTGACAAAGGGCAGCCTTGGCGGAGGCCAACGTTCACCGGAAACAAGCTCGACTTACTGCTGGCAATGCGAACCAGGCTCCTGCTTCGATTGTACAAGGACCGAATGGCACGTAGAAGCGGACCATCAATCCCGTACTCCCGGAGCACCCCCCACAGGACACCACGAGGGACACGGTCGAATGCCTTTTCCAGGTCTACAAAGCACATGTAGACTGGTTGGGCAAACTCCCACATACCCTCGAGTACCCTTGCAAGGGTGTAGAGCTGGTCCAGTGTTCCGCGACCGGGACGAAAACCACATTGCAGCTCCTCTAACCGAGGTTCGACTAACGGTCGTACCCTTCTCTCCAGCACCCTGGAGTAGACTTTCCCAGGAAGGCTGAGGAGTGTGATCCCCCTATAGTTGGAACACACCCTCCGGTCACCCTTTTTAAAAATGGGGACCACCACCCCGGTCTGCCAGTCCAGAGGTACTGTTCCTGACTTCCATGCAATGTTGTAGAGGCGTGTCAACCAACACAGTCCTCCAACATCCAGAGCCTTGAGAAATTCTGAGCGGAACTCGTCTACCCCCGGAGCCTTGCCACTGGGGAGTGATTTGACTACCCCAATTACCTCAGCCACGGTGATAGAACTGTCCACGTACGTATCCTCAGACTCTGCTTCCTCTATGGAGGAGAAGAAGAGGTTACAATTTACCAAAGAACACATCAACTGGCCTAAAGAGAAAGGGAGGAGCAGTTTGTGGACTAAAGAGAGAAAATTGTTCTTTTTGGGTCCAAGGGCCGCAGACAGTTTGTGAGATGACCTCTAAACTCTGAATTCAAGCCACACAGTGGAACACAGTGAAGACAGTGAAGCATCATGATATGTATGGCATGTTTCTCCTACTATGGTGTTGGGCCTATTTATCCCATAGCAGGAATCATGGATCAGTTTGCATATGTCTAAGTACTTGAAGAGGTCATGTTGCCTTATGCTGAAGATTACATGCCCTTGAAATGGCTGTTTCAATAAGACAACCACCCCAAACACACTAGTAATCCAGCAAAATCTTGGTTCCAAACCAACAAAATTAATGTTATGAATTGGCCAGCCCAATCCCCGGACCTTAATCCAATGGAGAACTTGTGGGGTGAAATCAAAAATGCTGTTTCTGAAGCAAAAACCATGAAATTTTAATGAATTGTGGAATGTTGTTAAAGAATGTTGGAGTGGAATTACAGCTGAAAGGTGCCACAAGTTGGTTGACTCCATGCCCCCATGGGGGGGATATAACCCACCCCTTTCGGCTAATTGGCCAATTGCACAGCCTTAAGAGCATGCATATCATGAATGTTGGGTCTTGTTTTCTGAGAATCTACTGCACCTACTGGTTATGTAGCAATAAAAATATACTAACAGTGATTTATCTGGTCAGTCACATTGTGCTGCTATTATTTGGCAAACTACTGTATTTATTTCAAGAAAAAACTGCATTTCAGACTTTTCATAAAGGTGAAATGCTGCTTTGTGATGTTAATTTCCCTCATAATATTACGTCTTCACTCCATTAAAACTTTTCATCTTAGAGGGTCCCTGACATGATTCCTCAACTTTTCTTAAATGTGTTATATATTTTTTGTAATTATGTTCTACACGGCTTGAACGGTACATTAGCAAAAACTTCATTTTAGTTTTAGCTCTCACAAAGCTCAACCAAGTTCTCACAGTTAGTGTCATTCCCGGAACTGATGTCATAGAGGGTGACACGTCAGCAAAAGCAGAGTACACAAACGCCTCACGTGGTAGATCGTCGACTTGGCTCAGTGTAATTTTCATCGAAATAGTAGTCATGCCAACATGACGTGTTGCTGCTGGATGTTTGCAGTATACCAGTGATACTGTAAGTTTGGCTCCATGAACTGTCCATATGAAGTTTTGCGACTTTACCATTGGCTTTCAAAAATGGAACAATATAGAACATTGTTACAAGCAATAACTAACATGCTTAACCAAAGTTGATGAATCATGTCAGAGACCCTGCGGTCTCATATCTATAATATGTAAACAGCTTTTGTATGTCTTATGTTTTATGTTTACTATATTGCGTAATAGGAGTGTAAATGTCGACAGGGCTCTAACAATGTTAACACCTGTATTTAGAAGGTCATAAACAGTTTTTTATGTCGTATGTCTTATTATGTTTACTACAGCGGACAATAGAAGTGGAAATGTGACTATAGGGGTGTTATTTCATGTGTAGACTCTAATAATGTTAAAACTTGTGTTTAGAAGGTTGTAAACAGGGTTTCTATGTGTTATATGTCTTATTATGTTTACTATATTGGGCAATAGGAGTGTAACAGTGACTATAGGGGTGTTATTTCATGCCTAGAGGGCTTTAATAAAGTTAAACGTGTGCAGATTTAGCCATTTCTGTACTAGATTGGAATTATGCAGTAAAAACATTTAAAACACAGAGCCGTGGACAAATCTGAATATTTATTCACATATTCATCTCCCCACCCGCCCCGCAGGCTTCGTGAGCTATGACAACCCGGTGTCGTCCCAGGCGGCCATCCAGTCCATGAACGGTTTCCAGATCGGCATGAAGCGGCTGAAGGTGCAGCTGAAGCGCTCCAAGAATGACAGCAAGCCGTACTGAAGCTGCGGCGGCGGCAGGCTTATAGTTAGGGCTCGGAGCTTCTCTGGTAAGTGGAGTCAGACACGTGCATTAGGGGGGCACCTCCAACCCCTCCCCCTCCGCTCAATGAGACTGGATGCTTCCCGTGTTCTCTTGTGGTTCCTGCACTTTGTATCCCTGGAACAAGGACAAACTGGTGTGTTTTCTTGAACTCGTTTGCTGTGCTACCTTTCCAGTTAAGACGTGTTGCACTTTGGCAGTTTGGTGCCCTCATCTTTTTCTTTTCCTCTCAACTTTTGCTTCACTTTCACTTCACGCTACGCCTGAACCGACACTTTCACACACACACACACACACACACACACACACATTTTGCACTTGTGTTACACTTGCTCGCCTGAAGGGGGAGCGCCACTGCAGCCAAAACCTCCTCACCGCGTCACAACAAACACACGGCCGAGTCGATCCCAGTCGTGCTGTAAATGATCTACTTGATCGCCCGCGATGCTTTGTTTGCGTGTTTTCTTCACCTTTGCCTGTCGTGGTGACCCCCCACTCCCCACCCACTAACCGAATGCTTGGAGACATTTTCACGTCCACAAACGTCCCTCAGCTACCAGAAGTCTGGTGACTCCACATCCACCCGCTCCTTGCTTACACTTTAAAGAATCATGTTTTTCTTGTTGTTTTTTTGTATAAGTGGGACGTGAGGCAGTGAGATGTATATTCTATTTTTATAAAAAAAGGTTTTATACTTCTCCTGTGTGCTGGGGAACTATTTATTGCCTACATTATTTATCTGGTGTATTTTGCAAAGACAAAAACGTGTCCGACAACTCTAATAGATCTCCTGGTGTGTGTGTGCGTGCGCGTGCGTGTGTGTGTGTGGCTATTTAATGTGTAACTGTCACACACCTCCACAGTTGCCCCCCCAAAAAATGTTCACCCAAGTGATAATTTTTCCCTCCATAAAAAATTGTAATAAAGGAAATAATAATTAAAAAAAAAAAACATAAATATAAAAAAATATAAAAACACAATCCTCTAGTTAAATAATCCGCTTCGTTTTGTCATGAATCTGAATTTTTCCCGTAGGAAAGAAAGTAAATCCAAAAATATGGCGGCTTATTTAGCAGGACATGCAGGGTGCTTTGTTTGACAGCTCGCATTTCGCAGAACGATGCGGTACTAGTTTGTTACATGCGATATCGTCAAATATCCAATGGTACGAGAACCTTAGAGTGTACAGAAGCGAAGGCGTGACGGTCGTCTTTTCTTGTTATTTTGCTTTGCCGTTCATCAACTCTCTCCTTGTCACGCTGTCATTTCAACTCAATCGCTTGGGGGGACAAAAAGCACAAAAATGGCAGGGACAGAGTTTTAAACGGGAGTCACATGATCCTTGTTGGCCATCACGGATTGGCGGCTTCATGCGGGCGTTCTCACGTTGTCTGGACGCCGTCGCTGTCCACTTCCCACCACCAGGAGGTTTGCTTTTGTTGTTTGCCTTCTGCCGCGAGATAGAGAACTTATTTTTATAGAAGCGACCGTTCTAGAGAGCCGGAGTCTGTTTTCACGGTGTGGGTTGTTGTGGTTTCCGTGTGTCTTTTACACAGTGTCGTGTTGTGTTTCGAGTGCCGACGTGTGCGTCCTAAATCAGGAGGAGAAAATAGAAGACAGACCTTTTGGGGCAAAAGCAGTGATTTTTGTTTTAACGCCCACAAAGAGTTCTTATCTTACTGATGTTATGCAGAGAACGCCGTACCCACGATGACGTTTTTTTTGTGGCGAATCTTACGGAATATCCACGGAACAGCTTGTTTTGTCACAGTAGTTTTAGGATGCATGTTTTTATATCTGCACTGAGATTCTTGACAAAATGTGACCTAGTTTGTATTAAGTCTCAAATGACAAATAAACTGGTGCCAAATGTTTTACTCAACCACTAAGTTTTCCCTCTTTATTTTCATTCTCTTATTTGATTTGATGTGACTGAACAGCACACCCGCTCACTGCCGGAAAGAATATGCTAATTAAAATAGTGTAATAATAATCTTTCATCCTCTGTCCCACTGAGGTTGGATTTGGCCCGACGTTTCATTTCTATGGGGCTTGTCAAAGTCAAAATAATATTCCATGCCATTCCATTTTCTTCCGCTTATCCGGGTCCGGGTCGCGGGGGCAGCAGTCTCAGTAGGGAAGTCCAGACTTCCCGGTCCCCGGCGACCTTATCCAGCTCCAGCGGGAGAACACCAAGGCGTTCCCAGGCCAGCTGTGAGAGCGACCGCATTACTGCAGATGCTGCACCGATCCGTCTGTCGATCTCACGCTCCAACCTTCCCTCACTCGTGAACAAGAACCCGAGATACTTGAACTCCTCCACCTGAGGCAAGACCTCACTCCCAACCCGGAGGGTACAGTCCACCCGTTTCCGACTGAGAACCGTGGCCTCGGATTTGGAGGTGCTGAGTCTCATCCCAGAAGCTTCACACTCAGCTGCAAACCGCTCCAGTAAACGCTGAAGGTCACAGCCTGATGAGGCCATAAGGACCACATCGTCTGCAAATAGCAGAGACGAGATCCTAAGGTCACCAAGCTGGACTCCCTCAACACCTTGACTGCGCCTAGAAATTCTGTCCATGAAGATTATGAACAGAATCGGTGACAAAGGGCAGCCTTGGCGGAGGCCAACGTTCACCGGAAACAAGCTCGACTTACTGCTGGCAATGCGAACCAGGCTCCTGCTTCGATTGTACAAGGACCGAATGGCACGTAGAAGCGGACCATCAATCCCGTACTCCCGGAGCACCCCCCACAGGACACCACGAGGGACACGGTCGAATGCCTTTTCCAGGTC
>QODF01000332.1:122661-167030 GCA_024372805.1 Oostethus manadensis
TACTTTGTACATATACATATATGTATACACACTTACTTTGTACATATACATATATGTATATACACTTACTTTGTACATATACATATATGTATACACACACACACACACTACCTATTTGGGATTGGTGTCATTTTCTTGCAAAATACCGGCATATTTCCGGAGATAATTGTTTTTTAACCAGAATTCCAGGGTGTGAATTCTGAATGGCGAAAGTGCGGTTGGATGAACATTAGCGTTTTACTCAGTAAGCGTCCACCTCACTTGGTGGGTTGCTAAAAGAGCTAGCAGGTTGTAAAAGAAGACGCAAGCCAGCAGAATGGCATTCTGTTGTTATTTTCAACACTGTGCTTAAAAGAAATCAGACACCCATTTAGAAATGATCCAGTACCAAACGTCGTGCCGTCAAAATTGCGATGTTTGTTGACTCTGCCGAATGCGCGTGCGCCATAGGGGGTTGCTTTGCGCGGAGTGATGACGTCATACAGCCGCGCCCGTTTGTCCACGAAGTCTCCGTGAAGTAAACAAGTCATACGGGAAACTACATGGAGATATTTTAATCCCCTAACAGTACAAAACCACCCAGTTATTTCTTATACTTATCACCAAAACATTACACTTTATCACAGCCTCGCATCGGCGCACTTTGACACTTCGAGCTAGCTTAGCTTGTTAGCTGCCAACGAAAGAGACGCGGATGTTAGCAACACGTGCTAAAAAGCGTGAGAAAATGTGCTCAAAGTCCGAGAGTGTCGGCACGGCTGCTGTTGAAGAAATATGTGCAGCGTTGCAAAGAACGAGAGCAGACTAGAGGAGGAACTTTCGCGAACCAGAGAGGAGAACTACTGGACGCCGATTTCAAGAACCATCACATGGAGTCACGCGGAGCAGGTTTGTTTACGATTACTCTCGCGTGTGTGTATGTTTGTATTTATTTGCTGGTGATTCAGGTCAAATGTTCCTGCGTCCTGCAGACATCAGTGACGAAGATCTTCCCACGGAGCAGCAGGAGTGGAGGTACGGGGCGGAACAGGAGGGGCCCCAGGTCCCCCACGTGAAAGAGGAGGAGCAAGTGTGGAGTGAGGAGGACGTCAGTCCGTTTCCAGTGATTGTGAAGAGTGAAGACGACCAGGAGCTCGATCACGGTCAAAGTGAGGAGACTAGAAAAGCAGAAGAAGACGGTTTCCTGGCGCCGCTATCAGACAGTGAAGACACGACGTCTCACTCTCCTGATGATGAGGACTCTAAAGCGGAGAGGAGGCGCCGCGCCGATAACGCACACTTTAAATGCTCTCATTGCGACAAAACATTTGGCCACAAGAGGAATTTGAACGTACACGTGAGGTGTCACACAGGGGAAAAACCATTCCGTTGCTCATTTTGCAGTAAACGCTTTCATCGAAAGGCGCATATGGCGGCACACACGAGGACGCACACGGGCGAGAAGCCGTTTTCCTGCTCCGTCTGCAACACCAACTTCAATGCCAGTTCCACGTTAAGTCAGCACATGAGAACGCACACCGGGGAAAAACCTTACACCTGCTCTTTTTGCGGCAACTCGTTCGCTCAAAGGGGGCAGCTGATGGCACACACCAGAAAACACACGGGGGAAAAACCATTCTCCTGCTCTGTCTGCAAAACGGGCTTTAGTGTCCGCTCGGCTTTAGTGCAACACACGAGAACGCACACCGGAGAGAGACCTTTTCCATGCCCGGTTTGTGGGAAGACATTCTCCAGAAAAGTAACTATGAAAGAACATGCCAGAACGCACACGGGAGAAAAACCCTTTTTGTGTTCAGTCTGCGAAGCGAGCTTTAGTTTTCAGACGACGTTAAACCGGCACATGAGGACGCACACTGGCGAGAAACCTTTTCCCTGCTCAGTCTGCGCTAAAAGATTCTATGTGAAAAGAAGCTTGAGCGCTCACATGAGAACGCATACCGGAGAAAAACCGTTTTCCTGCTCAATCTGCAGCACGCGTTTTAGCTTTCAGACGGCACTGGTCAGGCACACGCAGACGCACACCGGGGAGAAACCCTTCATTTGCGCAGTTTGCGGTCAAACTTTCTCTCAGAAAGGCACCTTAGTGAAACACACAAGAACGCACACTGGTGAGAAACCATTTACTTGCTCTCTTTGCGGCCACGCGTTCTCCGACAAAAGCAGCCTGATGACCCACTCGAGAACGCACACTCTGGAGAAACCCTTTGCGTGTTCGGTCTGCGGCGAGAGATTCTCTCAGAAAGGAAACCTGATGGCACACACCAGGACGCACACCGGAGAGAAACCGTTCTCCTGCTTAGTTTGCTCTAAAAGATTTACTCGCAAAAACAGCTTAATGATACATACTAGGAAGCACACAGGAGAGAAACCGTTCAGCTGTAGTGCGTGCGACGGCAGCTTCTCCTACAAGTTCCAGCTGAGCAAGCACAAGTGTGCTGGTGAGGAGAAGCAGCAGTAAATTGATGGTGATGATGAAATGTCTTCTTGTATATTTGCTCTCATATTGAAAGTGTGTATGATGGATACAAATGTGTAAAACACAAGGTGAGCTGTTTGAAGGACATTTTCTATTTGCCTTAATAAAACACAGGACACCAGCACGACTGCTAAATAACCTACCACGGGGCCAAAGAAAGGTGCGAGTGGCATAAAGGTGGTGAGAAACATTTGGAATTTCATCTCGCCAGACCGCATCAACAATAAGTTCCACCCATTTCTTGTTTATAATTCTGTCATATTGTTTTCAGCATGAACTATTATTATTGCCTTCGAAATGTCACTTTTGTTTATATTTTTGGGTCTGGGTAGTCTGATGTTAATGTAATTACATTTTTTATATTGTTTTCTGTGGCCCAAATTGCCCCACAAGTGTTTTTGTACGTTTTTTGTTTTTTTTGTTTAAACTTTTGGAACGAGTTCATGACAAAAGCTGACATTCCGCTGTTAAAAATTACAACAATGCAAGACAGCGGAACATCAACAAAATGTATTGATTCATTTTTATTACATAAAATCGGTCATTCCCTGAGCTTTTAAACATACAAAAATAGAGAACTATTGCAATCCTAAGAATGTAACAATCTGAGCAACGCGACAAAATATCTGGGGAAATAGACGGAACGTAACTGAGCTCATCAAGTTAATATTGACCTGTCACGTATACTGACATTGGTATTGATATTACAGCTGCTGGAATTAGTCTCCACCCCACACCCATCCCTGTGGAGCATTTCCACCAGCCACATTTTGGACAGGAAGCAGTGATCGGATGGTTTCGATGGTGACCCCAGTTCTTATGTGCATGGCAGACGCTAAAGTGAATCGGGTTCTCGATTGACTGGCGTCACCTGTGACAGTAACAAGTTCCACGCCGTCCCTCGACTTGTCCCGCATTTAATCGCTCAAAGCTCAGCCTCTGTGCCGTTGCTGCTCAGGTTGGAGGCAGTAAGACGGTCATTTGAAACTTCTTCAAACATCCTAAGGCTACTGGAACAAAAAAGTCAAGTTGGAGACCCAAGAGGATCCCTTTTACACGGGACCATCCTCGACCCAAATGAACCTTGTTCAGCAGTCCAACATACCTCAGATGTCATTTCCCAGGGAAGGCTTTTAAGAAGAAAAAAGCTTTTCAAATCTCTCATCTCCTTCAATGTTTGGAATTTGCAGGAGAGCACCAAACATGGGACATTGAAAGGTGGAAAAAAGTTTTATTTAGATGATCCAGTCATCCACTTAAAAGTTGGAACATTTATGTCTGTCATTTGTTTTCCAGAACTGCTCCTTCTAAGAACAGCTAGGAGATGAAACAGCTCCAGATATGTGGTGATGCTCCATTGGGCAGAAGGTCCACATGCTTCGGAGACCTGATGAAACGTGGGCTGCAAATCAGCCGGAGGTGCCTTTATAGGTCGCTCCCTTTTCCTTGGGTGGGAGACACGATGGTCCCACACACCTCCATCCTTTACACCTGGCTGATCCTGAGGTACCTTTTCTTTTGAATAGTTATACTGTAGATCTACCGGTGCCTTGGTGAACATCATTAATCCTTCCGCAAAGTCCGACTCAAACCAAGACGGACTCTAACCAAAGCAAATTTTCCCAGTGAAAATAATGTGAAACCAATTCCTGCATTCCAGTCACACAAATACATTTCATAGACAATAATTATACTTTTACAAACGAATAGACAACTAAACATCACTTTCACCTACTTATTGGAAAAAAAACCACAAAACCATCACTCAGCGAAATAAACTCATTATTCTGATGCAACCAAAATTTGCATTTTTATTGACAAGAAGGTTTTGTATGTATAGAAAGGATGTTTTTTTCAAGAAAAATCATACATTTCAAATCAGTTAGTCGGAACCTCGGGCCAAATTTCCCAACCTTTGGGTTCCTTGAGGACTAAAAAGTCTACTCCCAAAAACTGCTATAAAAACAGATTCCTTTTTCTTCTCCTTTTTATGCTTGGATGTCAATCAACTTGAGTTCTAATAAAAAGACCAAACATTGGAATATTTGTATTAATTTAAGCCCATAAATGTCCATTTGATTTAATGATGTCATTGTTTTTGCTTTAAAAAAAGACACATTCATTCATTTAATAATAATAATAAATGTAAGGGTGCTGGGTATCAGGATCAAGATCAGGTCCAAATAAAATAAGATTAGTAGTAAAACAAATTGTTGATGCTTTGTTGTTTTTTCCCCCTAGAGCAGCGGCCCAACATTATAGCAAACTAATGTGTCTTATTTATTATGTGTTGTCTAAACTAAGACAGTGACGACATCAAATTAAAAACATTATTTTGTTGACATAATTAGACATGTGGCAAACGGTGCTTTATTTTGAAGGCTGTAAGTGTGTTGTGTGTTGACGGTTAAGATGAGCTGGGTGCATGAACAAACGGGCCTCTCGCCTTTTTAACTCAGAACCTCCACGTGGTCAGCGTACAACACTCGCTTACATCAAAGCAATAAAAGAACCAAGACTTTTCTCGCTTTTAGTGTGAGCTCGGAACGGGACGGGGTAGAGTTGATGGGATTCTGCCACAATTGAGCGGTCCGCCAGGATAATACGAATCCTTCCCCCCACGATGACAGCCTTTAATTTCCATTATGTACGTTTCCGTTGAGATTCCGCATTGAATAGTAAATTCCGTTTTGATTGGTCAATCAAAGCGGAAATCATAGCGCCCAATCGGTGTCTCTCAACTGGCCCAGGAAAGGCTTGGGTTCTTCCAGGAAAGGGAAGTCTGGGCTGGATGGATGGATGGGATACCAACAGTAAGGAAGAACCTTGAAAAGATGAGCACAGCGACTTAAGAAAAACAAACACATTAGCTTCATTTGACACGTTTATTTTTATGTCACAATTGTAGTCCACAAAAAGGAAGACGCGTTGCTGTGATGAAGGGTTAAGTATGTTAAACATGCACAAAGAACACACGATAAAAAGTCACGTCTAGCCTGTAAAATGCGTCTGACTGCTGCTCTCACCGCCGCACGCATGTTTGCTCAGCTGGTACTTGTAAGAAAACTTTTTATCGCACACGATGCAGCTGAATGGTTTCTCCCCAGTGTGCTTCCTCGTGTGCTTCCGCAGGGTGCTTTTCAGTGAGAACGTTTCGTCGCAAAACGAGCAGGGAAAAGGTTTCTCGCCAGTGTGCGTCACCATGTGCCTCACCAGCGACGACTGGAACGTAAACGTCACGCCGCAGACGGAACAGGAGAAAGGTTTTTCCCCCGTGTGTGTTCTCGTGTGCGCTATCAAGTGCTCCCTTTGAGAGAATGTCTTGTCGCAAAATGAGCAGGAAAAAGGTTTCTCGCCAGTGTGCGTTCTCCGGTGCCGCAACAGCGACGAGTGAGAACTAAAACCCGTGTTGCAGGTGGAGCAGAAAAATGGCCGTTCTCCTGTGTGGCTTCTCGTGTGGACCATCAAATTCGACTTGGACGAAAACAGCTGACCGCAAACTGCGCACGAGAATGTTTTTTCTCCCGTGTGTCTTTTCGTGTGTCTCATCAAATTGCCTTTTTGGGAGAAGCTTTCGCCACAGACTGAACAGCTGAATGGTTTTTCTCCCGTGTGCGTCCTCATGTGTATTTCCAAATGTGACTTCTTTTCAAAGGTTTTGTCACAGTGGGAGCATTTAAAGTGTCTGTTTTCAGCGGGGCGCGTCTTACCCGCTTTAGAGTCTTCATCGTCAGTGTCGGGAGAGCGAGACGCCGCGTCGTCGCTGTCTGACAGCGGGGCTAAGACGCCGTCCGCTTCTGATCTTCCCTTCTCTTCGCCTTCGCTGCGATGGAGCTGCGACCACTGAGCATCTTCGCAGTCCTCACTCTTCACAATCACACGAGTCACTGGAAACTTGCTGATGTCGGCGTCCTCCTGAGTCCACACTTGCTCCTCCTCTTCCTCTTTAATGTGGGGGGGCTGGAGCTCCTCCTGCTCCACCCTGGAGCTCCACTCCTGCTGCTCCGGGGGGAGATCTTCCTCCCGGACGTCTGGAGGACACGAGAACAATTTAACATATTTTTGTGCTCCGGAATAGGAAATGTGAAAAAGGTTTTGCCCCCTCCCTGAATTCTTTTGTTGTGTGTGTTTGTCACACTTTGTGTTGCAGATCAAACAAATGTAAATATTAGTCACTGACAACAAAATGCAGTTCAAAAAAAATCTAAAGCCACATCGGCTTGCGTGAAAATGTGATTGCCCCGTCTCCCCCATCTATCAGCCTGCAAAAGGTTATAAAGCTACTTCTAAAACTTTGGGACTCCAGCAAACCACGATAAGAGCCGTTATCCACAAATGGCCAAAACATGGAACAGTGGTGAACCTTCCCGGGAGTGGCCGGCCAACCAAAATTATCCCAAGAGCGCAGCGACAACTCATCCAAGTGGTCACAAAAGACCCCACAACAACATCCTGAATAACTGCAGGCCTCACTTGCCCCAGTTAAAGGAAAACTGCACTTTTTTATTTTATTTCCCGTCATCCACAATCTAAATGTGAGACATGAACACGTATCTTTTTCGTGCGATCTTTGTAGGCGGCTTAAGTGTATCCCATTTCGTGCACCACCGAGCTCTTGCTTTTTTAGAATGTTTTTATACCTTATAAAACGCACAGAAAAGAGAAAAACATACGTGTTCATGTCTCACATATGGATTGTGGATGATGGGCAAAATTCCACAAAAAAGTGCAGTTTTCAGTCAAAGTGAGTGCTCATGAGTCCACCATAAAAAAGAAACGGGGCAAAGATGGAGCAAAAGACCAAAACCACAGCTGAACAAAAAGAACATTAATACCAGAAAAGGTCTCGATGATCCCCAAGACCTTTGGGAAAACACTCTGCTGAAAAAGTTGAACTTTTTGGAAGGTGTGTGTCCCTACATCTGGCGTAAAAGTAAAGAAATGGAACGTCGTAGCAACAGTAAAATACGGGGGTGGTAGTGTGCTGGTCTGGGGCGGTTTTGCTGCTTCAGGACCTGGAAGACTTGCTGTGATAAATGAAAGTGTCTACCAAAAAATCCAGAAGAAGAATGTCCAGCCTTCTGTTGGTGACCTCAAGCTGAAACCAACTTGGGTTCTGCAGCAGGACAAGAATCCAAAACACACCAGCAAGTCCACCTCGGATTGGCTGAAGAAAAACCAAACGAAGACTTTGGAGTCTGACCTGAATCCTATGGAGATGCTGGGGCGTGACCTTAAAAAGGCTGGAAAAGCCTCCATTGTGGCTGAATGACAACAATTGTGCAAAATTCCTCCCCAGCGCTGTAGGAGACTCATTGCAAGTTATCAAAAACGCCTGATTGCAGTTCTTGCTGCTTAGGCGGCCCCGTCACTTCCCACACAGGGCAGGCCCACGAAGGTTTGCATTTTTCTGTCTTATAATAAAAAGCTTCATTTCCAAACTGCATTTGGTGTCCAGTTGTGTTGTCACTGACATTTGTTTGCTGATCGGAAACATTTGAGTGTGACAAACGCTTTCCCACAATGCAGTTAGCGAATCACAGCCCTGATGCTGGCAAACATGCGAGGGTACGAAGAGAACAAACCTGCCCTGCGCGCCATTTGAGGTTTCTGAAAAACGGCGTCCAGCAGTTGACGTTGTCGCTCGTTCTCCTCTTTGGTTCGGGAAAGTTCCGCCTCGTACTCCGCTATGGTTCTTTCCAGCACCGCAAATATTTCCTCCACCGCCGCGGTCAGCCGCTGGGTCACCAACGCTCTCAGCATTCGGACTTGACACATTTTCACACGATCGCGACGCTTAGCGCTGCGTGGCTAACTTTCGCGTCTCTTTGTTAGCAGCTAGCAGGCTAAGCTAGCTCGAGCGGCTCGGAGGTGCCGCGAGACGCGGAGGGAATAAAACTGCGATGTTTTTTCCACGAGACGGGATGAACTACACGAGGAACAGACCAGGCAACGACCCCAAAACGGACATTTGACATCCGGCCTGGCTCGATTCTTATCGACGTGTTGCTACGTTTGCCGTCTTCTTCGTTTTGTCTTTTTTCAGTCAGCATCGGCGCTGTTTTTGTCCATTGCTGCCACCTGTCGGCGGCTCAGTGCTATTGCTGCATAGCGTCATGCAAAGCAGGTGCTTTTTTACTTGCGTTACGGCTAATGACCCCCTTTCTTGTCTTATGCGTGCGTCTCTGTATTTTGACAGCTAAGTTCAAGGCGGGGGTGTCCAACATGCGGCCTCGGGGCCATTGTCGTCTATTGAGGACTCACGCTCCTTTTCTTGCAACTTGTGTTGTTTTTAAGGCAAAACGTATGAAGGAGTATTAGGGCCACATTTTCACAAAATCTGAGATTTCAAGAAATGAAAGTCAGAATTTTATGAGAAAAATGCAAAATATTATGCAAAGGTATAGTACAATAATGGTAACATTACGACTTTTATTTTCATAAAATTACGACTTTTTCTCGTAAAAGTAAGACTTTTAATGTCGAAATCTCAGAATTTTTTAAACATTAAGCGCAATTGGAATCTATAGAAAAATTCACCTGCACTATCCAGAATTTGGGTATTTATTCCAGACTGTTTGAATTTCTTTTGACCACAAGAAGTGTAAGTAATTATGGGTAATTATTGATTTTCACAGTAGCGTCGCTCATGTTTTGTTACATATTCAACCATTTGCTACGCCCATATCTTGAATCGTTGGTTGTCGCTAGTTTACAACCAGCCGGCTTACATCACAACACTGAAATAACGCAGACACGATGCACCTTACTTATGGTGAAAAAGCACTTTATTATCAACTTCACTCTTTTTTCCCCAATTTCAGCTGATTTTTAAAATTGATTTCCCCAAGATTCCAACTTTCCTCTTTAAATAATCTTTGTAAAAATTTTTTGTAATATTATGACTTTATTCCATATATCTTTTTCTCTAACCAAATTTTTCAAAAATGACAATTTTAGGATTTTTTTTTGTTGCTCCTCATAGTAATATGATTTTTAAACAAATATTTAATATTTTACAACTTTGACTTTATTCCTACACTTTTCTCTGGTAACATTATCACTTTTCATGAGTTTATTTTTGTAAAATTGTGACTTTTTTGCCTTTACTCTCGTAAAATTGGAGCTGTTTATTCCATTTTCTGCTGTTGTTTTTGCAACGTAACTATGAATATTTCCATAACATTCAGATTTTATTCTTGTCACATTATAACAGAATTTTCCAAAATCAACTATTTTGTTTTGTTTGATTTCAAATTATGACTTTAAAAAACATTTTTTCCTAAAATGTGTTTATGCTACTAAAATGCATTAAATTACAACTTTTTCCCCTGAATATTCTGACTTGATTTTTGCAAAATGACTGCTGATTGTTCCTTTTTTGCTGCTGTTGTTTTTTTTTTAAAAGTTTTCTGAAGTTTTTAGAATGTGCCGTGACCCATGAACGGCTGTCGGGTTGCACTGTGAACTCCCCTGGCTTAACCCGAGAGTCTGACAGTCTTCCAGGTGGAAGTGGGAATGTGAGGCCCGTCTTGCTCACACTGCCGAGGCCTTGATGAGTGGATGAAAATGAATGGATGAAAATGAATGGATGCATGGATGGATGGATAACACTCAGGCTGTGAGGACTTGCGTTTTATTTGATGTCACGTGTACCCCTTTGTGGTAAACATTCTGCAAAGTGTTGGTTTGGAGCGTACATGCGCAACACAATAAAAAGTCAACTCTAGCCAGTGAAAAGTGTTTGACTGCAGCTGCTCTCTCCAGCACACACGTGTTTGTTAAGCTGACTCTTGGACAAAAATTTGTCGTGGCACACGTCGCAACAGAATGGTTTCTCCCCAGTGTGCTTCCTCGCGTGTATCACCAGAGTGCTTTTCAGAGAGAAGGTTTTGCCGCAAACCGAGCAGGCGAACGGTTTCTCACCGGTGTGCGTTCTCATGTGACGAATCAGAGTGGAACTGACGCCGAAACTCAAGCTGCAGACCGAACAGGAAAATGGCTTTTCTCCGGTGTGTTTCCTTGTGTGTTTCATGAGGGTGCCTTTTAGAGAGAATGTTTGCCCGCACACTGAGCAGGAAAAGGGTTTTTCTCCGGTGTGCGTGCGCATGTGCGTTATTATATGGGCCTTTTGAGAGAATTTGTTCCCGCAGAACGAGCAGGAGAAAGGTTTCTCACCCGTGTGAGTCCTTTTGTGGTTAACCAACGTCGAATGAGCACTGAAGCTCTCGTGACACACAGAGCATGAAAACAGTTTCTCTCCAGTGTGCGTTCTCGTGTGCGCCGTCAAGCTTCTCTTCCGAGAGAAGGTTTTGCTACAAACTGAGCAGGAAAATGGCTTCTCGTTGGTGTGCGTTTTCATGTGCTGAATCAGCGTCGAACTGACGCCAAAGGTCAAGTTGCAGACTGAACAGGAAAAAGGTTTCTCCCCGGTGTGCGTTCTCGTGTGCGCTGTCAAATGCGCCCTTTGAGAGAATGTTTTGCTACAGACTGAGCAGGAAAAAGGTTTCTCACCAGTGTGTGTTCTCGTGTGTTGAGCCAAAGCTGGGCGAACACTAAAACTTGCATTGCAGTAAGAACAGGAAAAGGGTTTCTCTCCCGTGTGCGTTCTGCTATGCGCCATCAAATTAGACTTAGAAGAAAACGACTGACGACAAACCGAACACGAGAAGGTTTTTTCTCCGCTGTGTCTTTTGGCGTGTCTCATCAAATTGCCTTTCAGGGTGAACCTCTCGCCACAAACCGAGCAGCAGAAGGGTTTTTCTCCCGTGTGGCTTCTTACGTGCCTCTCAAGGTGTGCCTTGTCATCAAAACTTCTGTCACACCGAGAGCACTTGAAGTGTTTGTGGTCATTGTGACACCTCATGTGTTTTTTCAAATTCCGCTTGTAGACAAAAGTTTTGTCACACCGAGAGCATCTAAAGTGTCTGCTGTGGGCTTTACGGTCCTCGTCGTCGGTCTCAGGAGATGGTGACGTCACGTCATCACTCTCCGATAGCGGCGCCATGAGGCTGTCCGCTTCCGATCTTCTCGTCTCCTCACTGTGATCGAGCAGAGCGTCATCTTCACTCTTCACAATCACACAAGTAACTGGAAACTTTGCGTTGTCCACCTCCTCCGGAGTCCACGTTTCCTCCTCCTTTTTAATGTGGAGCTGCTGGGGCACTTCTTCTTCACTCAAGCCTGTAGGACAAACAAACATGCTTTGGAAAAAGTCCACTCATATTTGATTGTGGCTGCAAATAGCAGTAGGAGTGTGTTGCACGGACCGACACGTCATAATATAGATTCATAACGTCAAAAGTGTAAGACTTTAGAAAGTGAGACGAGAACAAACCTGCTCCGCGTGACGCCGTCTGGGCTTTCTTGGAAACGGCGTCCAGCAGTTGACGTTGTCGCACGTTCTCCTCTTTGGTTCGACAAAGTTCCTCCTCGTACTCGGCTATGGTTCTTTCTACCGCTACAAAGATTTCTTCCACCGCCGCGGTCAGTCGCTGGCTCACCAACGCCCGCAGCATTTGCACTTTACACATTTTCCCGCAGCATGTGTTGCTAACTCCCGAGTAGCTCTTGTTAGCAGCTAACAGGCTAAGCTCTCGAGGAGGCTTTCAAAGTGCACCGAGGCGAGACTGTGGTCAATTCTGACATTTAGTTTGTGGTGAATAAACAAAAGAAAAAAAAACCGGCCATGTAAAAATGTTCCAAAAGTAACAAAAACACAAAACACTGACTTTACGTTCACGCTGGCTTCTTGCTAGGCGATGTATTGCTACTTTCCGACTTCTTCGTGGTTGCCGTCCGCGATGTTTGCTGCCTCCAGCGGTGACTTAGTGTAATTGCGTCAACGTCTGAACACGCTCTGTGGGGAAAGAGGCGTGGCTTAGCCACGGCTGTCGACGCGACATGTCGGAGCTGAATGTTGATAGGTTAACAAAGGACCGGGGCGGGGCTACCGAGGTTGTAAACGGGAAGTGAAAGAGTCGTGACAGAAAAATGTCTTACTAGGCTTGATTGTGTTTTTAAAGACACGGTGCTGAAAATGCAAACGACACGGAGACGTCGGCTCAACGATTTGACCTTTGACACACAAACAGAAAATAGGTTGGTGTGCTCCAAATGGAATTTCTTTCGGCTAATGCTAGGCTAATGACTTACTACTACTACTTTTAGCAACTACAACACAAATGTTGCATTCCAGCCATACATGTACATCAGACTCATATTTTATTCCAGACTTAAAATGTTCACCAGCGGAGACTGAATGTCATTGTGGCTGTAGTGCATGCAGTTGACATCCAAGTGAATGCTACATATGGAAAGTGACTGTTGGCCATCAGACTTCTACATGAGTCTCTTGCTTTTTGACAAAGAGTTCTTTCATGCACAAACGTGAAAAGGTTTTGTACAGTGCACTCAAATGCTTGGCAGCAGGCTGCAACAAAACCGTTTATATCATTAGGCACAAAACACACACACACACACACACACACACGCACACACACGAGGTTCCAGACACAGAAATGATCCAAAATACCAAATACCATAAAACACAAAATGAAAAAAATGTGCAAATAAAAAGTGTGTGATTACATTAATGCTGCAGGATATGAAAACTAATGCAAAAGAAATCCTCCAAACACAAGGGTGAGAAATATCGGTACTTCCGGTACCAGCGCTTCGTGGGCTGAAATTGATTCTCCCATCAAAATATCGATGCTTTTGACGTGTGTGCGCCTTGATGTGGGACCACATTCCTTTTAGTTTTGTCCCGGTTGGTCCTGATCCATTCGTACTGATGCCAGCAGACTTGCCGTCACTCAGTCTTGGTTTTATTGGTTATGCCTCTGCTGTGTCCTCCTAATGTGATCCTTTTTCCCCACAATTTCAAAACATTAATGGGCGGAGGCGTTGAAAGGGCGTAACTTGTGACGGAGTTGCGTACACATTTTTCTACTCTATAATCTTTTTATAGGTCTGAATATATTTGTCGTTACGCACGTTTTGGGTCGAAGAATAACAGCAGGAAGGAATTTCAGTGTTGCCATCTGAGTAGCTAGCGACAAATCTATCAACTTTTTCCAGTCACTGCGACCCCCTACCAGTGTAAAATAAGATGTCACGATGTCCTCCATTGCATTCATCTGTTTTAGCCGCACGAGTGAAAACAATGCACAGAAGAAAAAGACAGAGTTCCATTTAGACTTGTGGCTCTATCTGACCCTGCAGAACTGGATTCTAGACTTTGGAAGGCCTATTGTCATGGTAAGGAAGGCTGAGTCCATAATGACCAAAAGGATGTTTGCAGTGAGTAGCAGGAGTTTTCAGTAAACACATATACCCGTAGATCATGCTTCCACTCCAGTGGTTTCCCCTGAATAAACCGAGCGCCGGAGACTATTTCCACATGGCCTACAATGTGATAACGCCTTTCCTCATGCTCAGGGTAAGCGTCTTCACAAAGCAAATCCGAGATGGCAGCCGGATGTGGATATTGTGTAATACGACCTGTTGTCACTTTGGCATTCAGTTGATTGAACGCAGTCCACGGGCGCTGCCTGGCTCAGCAGTCTACCTGTGCATCATCACTTTCGTCATGGGGGCCAGCATCCACCTGGTGGGAGACTCCATCAACCACAGACTCATCCTGAGTGGCTACCAGCTCCATCTGTCAGTCAGAGACAATCCCATCATGAGAGACCTCCAACCCGCCACCCTGGTAAGGAGAATTATTCCTGGTTTCCCATTTATGACAGCAAACACACACCGTGTGTGCGTGCGTGCGTGCGTGCGTGTGTGCCTTGTGAAAAGGTTCCGCTAGTCCTGTAGCGCAGGAGTGATCCAACCTTTTCAACCTAGTCCCACATCCAGAAATATTGATGGATTGTTCATTTTGATACATTTTGTGCACCAAAAATACCAAAACCAATCCAGTACGGTACAAGCCAGTTTAGGGGCGGGCAAACTGCGGCCTGCGGGCCACATCAGGCCTGCTAACATGGAAACCGTAGCCAGCAACATGACTAGTAGTGCTATTGTGGATTGCTTGAGTCGCCGAAGTAACCAGATGCAATCTGTAGAGCCACCCAAACAATCAAAACATACGATGTACAAAGTAACCTACCTAATGCACCATGTGGGCATACAAACAAATATCTACACACAATACCTATGATGAAAAACACCATATATTCTCGCCACAAGGCATGCTGGGTACTCTTTCTCCCAACATTTTGCCGTGTTTTGTTGCTTTTTTTTGCTTGACTGGGAAATATGTTGAAGTTGTCGGAGAAGTAAACAGGGCCACACACTCTTTATTTCCAATGTTTTATTTTTCGTAGTTCATATTGTGGTTGCAGCTGGACTACCCAGCATGCATTGCGGGCATATGGTTTTTTTGTTTTTTAAGTTACGTGTTATGTTTAACGCTTAGTTGTTGAGTTACGTGATGTGTTAACTTCCTGTGGATGTGTTTTGTTTTGTTGCGCCGTGAGCGAGTGTGTACCTATATTTACACAATCTAGATAGACACTGCAGATGCACAGATAGATGCATCAATCATCTCCAAGATAGATTCACATTAATATGGACATGTTAGCTTTTTGTGTGTAAGTGACGTACGTCATCATCTAATTTGCATAATTTGCATGTCATTGAAACGGACGCTGTAGGTGAGAGGAATGACGTGGTGGGAGACAAAAAGTCAGTAAAAACCATAAAATGCACAACAAATATGTTTAGAACTACACGTGATGTTTTTTAAAATGTCACAAGCAGCACCGAGCCACCTGTGAGTGCTTTCAGACGAGGGGAAGGCCCACAACAAGACCCGCTGCTCGTTGAGAAGAGCCATATTTGCTGTCATGCCAGGGTCTCTCTTAGAAAGCCGACTATTTTTACATTTTCGGGTCTTTGTTTTATTGATAATGGTTTTCATCAAGCATTAAGATTTTGTTTATCGTTCACCAACACAGCACAGTTATGTGCTATGAGATGCAAAAGTGAAACCAGAATCCGTCATTTATGTTTGAATTTTCATAAAGTAGAATACAAGTAAAATAAAAGTAGGGGCCGCACGGTGGTCGAGTGGGTAGCACATTGGCCTCACAGTCAGGAGGTTCAGGGTTCGAATCTCCGCTGGGCATCTCTGTGTGGAGTTTGCATGTTCTCCCCGTGCGTGTGTGGGTTTTCCCCGGGTACTCCGCTTTCCTCCCACATTCCAAAAACATGCATGTCAGCTTCATTGGCCGCTCTAAATTGTCTATAGTGAGAATGTTTGTTTGTCTATATGTGCCCTGTGATTGACTGGTGTACCCCGCCTCTCGCCCAAAGCCATCTGGGATAGGCTCCAGCATCCCCGCGGCCCTAATGAGGGTAAGCGGCATAAAAAATGAATGAATGAATGAATGAAATGGTAAAATAACACCCCTATAGTCACTTCTACTCTACTATGACCAAATATAGTAAGCACAATACAAGAAATTAAGACATATAAGACATAGAAAACCTGTTTACCACTTTCTAAATACGTCTTTTAACATTATTTGAGCCCTCTACACAGTAAATAATACCCCTAGAGTNTCCGCTTTCCTCCCACATTCCAAAAACACGCATGTTAGCTTCATTGGCCGCTCTAAATTGTCCATTAGAGTGTGAATGTTTGTTTGTCTATATGTGCCCTGCGATTGGTCCAGGGTGTACCCCGCCTCTCGCCCAAAGCCATCTGGGATAGGCTCCAGCATCCCCACGACCCTAATGAGGGTAAGCGGCATAAAAAATGAATGAATGAATGAATGAATGAATGAATTCCCTCATTATAAATGGAACATTTTGAAAACCGTTTTACCACCTTCTAAAAACACTTTTTAACATTATTAGAGCCTCTAGGCATAAAATAACACCCCTATAGTCACTTCTACTCTACTATGACCAAATATAGTAAGCACAATACAAGAAATGAAGACATATAAGACATAGAAAACCTGTTTACCACTTTCTAAATACGTCTTTTAACATTATTTGAGCCCTCTACACAGTAAATAATACCCCTAGAGTCACCGTTACACTACTATTAACCAATATAGTAGACATAAGAGAAAAAATATGTATAAGACATAGGAAACCTGTTTACCACTTTTTAAACATGCCTTTTAACACTATTAGAACCCTCTACACATGAAATAACACTCCACAATAACACTACTATTACCAAATATAGTAGCCATAATAAGAGCAAATAAGACATATAAGAATAGAAAAACACTTTTACAACTTTCTAAATACGCTTTTTAACGTTATTAGAGCCCTCCAGACATTAAATAACACCTTTACACTCATATTTCCCAATATAGTAGCCATAACAAGAGAAAATAAGACCTAAATAAAACTTTACTACTTGTGTATTTTGCAATATGTCTTTTTTTTATTTGTTATGGTTTAATTCATTTTATATAAGAGCTCTTGACATTCCAATTACAGTGTTAAATACTGTTGAAAGTCGATTGCTTTTGATACGTTATACTGGTATGATTATGTCATAAATTATCATTGTATTCAGGGTAAAACTTCAAAATAATGTCCAGTAGTTTTTAAAATTCAGTCCTTACCATCACAAAAGCTCACATTGACGGTAGTTCTTAAATCATTATTGCCTTTCCACACAACCCATGTTGTTGCTACGGTGATCCATATACAGTGCCTGACAAAAGTCTTGTCACTTATCCAAGATGATTGCTCCAAAGATTATCACTTCCTGCAACTCTGAGGTTTGGTCCAATCCCCTTCCAGGTGGTGTCATTGTAATTTATGTTGCACTTCTCCACCACCACACTCTAGTACTGTAACTAAAGTCAAGTCATTGAAGATGAATGTTTTAGAATCCTTCTGACCTCTCATTTATTTCCAGGTTGACTCCTTTGAATTGCTGTATTATTATGACGAACACCTGGGACATTTAATGTGGTATGTTATCATGATAATCATAAGTACCCTAACTCTAATGTACAGGAGGTCCTCCCTCTACATATAAGTTCCGTTTCCACGGCGGTGTGAGTAGAGTTTTAGTCTAAGTTGGAACTTATACCTAAATCAGAATCAGAATCAGAATCAGAAAAACTTTATTGCCATTGTAAGTGAACAATTCACAAACTAGGAACTTTCTTTGGCGACTCAGTGCAACGTAGAATTCTAAGTAAACATAGAGTATTAAATAAACATAGAACTAACTAAACATAGAACCTGAGTAAAAAGTTGAAATCACTGATAAGTAAAGGCATGAGGGAGTTTTTAGTGCAGGTATTATAAGGTGCCAATAATACTGGTTATAAAGTGAGCATAGTGCAAATGTTATAAAGTGTTCATGAGTTCAACAGCAGCAGGAAAGAAACTGTTCAAGTGGCGAGAAGTTCTGGTCCGAATGGACCGTAACCTTCTGCCAGAGGGGAGTGGCTCAAATAGTCCATGTCCAGGGTGGGAAGGGTCGGCAAGTATCCGGCCCGCTCGCCCCCGAGTTCTGGAGACGTACAGGTCCTGGAGAGATGGAAGGCTGCAGCCGATCACTTTCTCGGCGGAGCGCACGATGCGCTGCAGTCTATGTTTGTCCCTGGCAGTGGCCCCGGCGAACCACACTGTGATGGAGGAGGTGAGGATGGACTCAATAATGGCCGTGTAGAATTGCACCATCGTCTGGACAGGCAGCTTGGCTTTCCTCAGCTGCCTCAGGAAGTACATCCTCTGCTGAGCCTTCTTGATGAAGGAGCTGATGGTCTGCTCCCACTTGAGGTCGTGGGTGATGTTAGTATAAATGAACACTTAAGTCCCTTACACTGTACACGGAGCAATGAATACAGTCATGCAAATATAGTCTTAAAAATGATGAAATACAAGAATTAAACCGTAGTAAACAAGACAGCAACTCTTTACTTTTATCCCTGTGGTTGGCTGGTCCACCGGAAGGGCCGTTGCTATGGAGGGAGAGAATGGCTTACTGTCCATTTAATAGGAGAAGATCCTATCACATGTTCAAGGATCCAATGCAAAATTGATCCTTTTAAAACGGTGCCCGAATCGGGAATTAACAACAACAGCAAAAAAAATCTATTCTTTGTTTTGTGTTATTTGTAATTCTGTTCTACATTATTGTTTTTTTGAAAGCGAACAGTACGTGTGCAAAAATTACATTCATAGTTCATTTCCGGAAGTGACACAGACGTCGACTTCCTTTGGTATATTTTTCATGAAAAAATATCAAAATCAAAATATCGTGTTGCTGCTGGATGTTTACGGTTTATGAGTGATACTGTAAGTTGTTTTTCTGTTTCAAAGGATTCATATTTAAGATAAAAATGGATGAAGAAAATGCGAGAGAACAAGAGTACGGTAAAAACGCATTTTGAAAAAGAATGCTATTCCGCCATGTCTTGTTTAAATACTGTATTGTAGACACCATTCCACCACAGAGACAAGGCTATAAAGCATTATACATGTTATATAAACATCTTTTCACAGCAATATGTTGACAATGGGAGGCAGGGGCGGCACCGACAAAGTATGAAATAAAATCAGGCTATAACGTTTAAATTTACCGTCCACGTTCAAAAAACGAACAATTTAGAACATATTTAAGCAAAGTTGATAAATCGCGGCAGTGACCATTTACATCACTCTGAACAATTCAAGTCGAGTCGAACGTTATTTCTGTAGCACATTTAAAACAACCTGTGTTGACCAAAGTGCTGCACAAGACATACAAAAGAATAACAATAATCTTCTTAGTTTTACATTCGGCATCGTTACCGTTATGGCATACCTTCTAGGATACCATCTTTATCCTTGATGATGTTCTCTTGGCTGCTTGTATTCCTCTACTTGGACTATGCTGTTGATAACACAAAACGTGGTGACACGAGGACCGCCTGTATATTATCCTTCCGCTGTGTGTGTTCAAAAATGTGGAAGAGCGCTTCCCATTCCGCTTCCTTTTGACTTTCCATTTCATTGCTTTCAAGATCATTTTTGGATGAAATGTCTGAACTTCTCCATGAATGGTTTTAATGATATGACGTTTTCTTATCAAATTTACTATGAATTTCTTTATTTTCAACCAGTAAGCCGTAGCGCCCGCGCAACTTCCACATCAGCCAGCATCCTGAAACCCCGGCTTACATTGACATGAGACAGACCTCATGTATTCCGTGACTTCCCTAATTCTGAAGTCAGACGTAGTGTAGGTAGCGCATCACCATGAATGTGAACACGAATCGTTTACAAGGAAAAACCCCAACATGAGCACGGTTCATAACAGTGCGTGTCTTGTTTTAGGTACATTCCCTTCTTCATCATCCTCTTCATTTACTTCACTGGGTGTTTCACCGAGATGAAGGAGAGGAAGAAGATTCCAGTGTCAGGCCAGCTGTTACTTGCACCGAGCGCACTCTACTATTGGTCAGTAGCCTCCTCAAGATCTTGGAGAAAAAACACACATGGATTGTTTACTGGGCTCCTCCTTATCTCCTGACACCATTTATTATCTTTTCCCCTACAAGGTACTTGGTCACCGAAGGACAGATCACCGAACTCTTCCTCGTCACCTTCTTTGCAATGGTAGCCATGGTGATTCAGCAGCGGCGTAAAGGCTTCAGCCCGGACAGCAATGGCCTTTTCTTGTTCTACTCTTTCTGTCTGACTGTGCTCTTGGTGACACTCTGGGTCGTCTGCCTGTGGAACGACGCCGTGCTGCGCAACAAGTACCCTGGCTTCATGTATGTGCCAGAACCCTGGTCCTACTATACATTACATATTAAAAAAGCCCACTGAATCACTGCTGTCAGTTTGTACAGCCATTCATTACAAAATTAGTACATTACTATATACAGTAATAAATAATTACTAGGGATGTCCCATATTGGCTTTTTTGCCGATATTCTCCAACTCTCAATTTTCGATTCCGATATCAACCGATACCGACATGTGTAACATGACATATCGCCTGTCATGGAATGAACACGTGTGTTGGGAAGCTACTGGATACAGAATCAGCAATTAGCTTGCACTGCATGATTTTCCAATTGACGGCTTTCGCCCTGGGAATTAGAAGCATTGAACAAAGTAGTCCTGGTTTCGCCTCACACAGCCAACAGATATTAAACCATCGCAAATGTAATATCCGAAGCAGACACCGCAGGCATAATGTTAGTCGGGTAAAGAGCGAAGCAAACTTGTCCACATTTTCCTCATATTTCTCTCTTTTCTTTTTTTCTTCAGTATAGCACAAATACACGACTGCTATATAATTATCATCTTTTGGGGTTTCTGTTTGCCTGTTGTGCACCTCACATTTTGTCTTTTGTCAGTACACGGCCCATTCAAATCTCAAAAAGACTCACATCACAGCCCTCCTTCCTTTTGCTGATGTAGTGTCTTATGTGTCGGAACCTTCTCACGTATGTAAATATGCGTTCTATGTGTGTCTGTCACTGTTGGAAATACACACTCAATGTTTGCAATTTAAAAAAAAAAGAAGTGGACGTCATCATGGGAATTGCTTGGACAACCGCAAGTGTTGATGCCACCATAGAGAAGTACTATGATGGCCGTGGGGGAAAGGTGATGATAACCATAGAGTTGCACTTGTGTCACTATAAATTATTTGTGCGTTTAACGGATGCCAGCCAGTGCGGCTGTGTGAGTGCACATCGGTAAACCTCACTCCCTCGACCTTTGGAGCTGCGCAGAACACTTAGCTGACGGTCTGAGCTTTTGGTCGAGCGATCAGCGCCCTCGCCTCCCCTTACGAAGGTCTAGCGATCAAGCCCCGGTGCGGGCAGTGCTAAGCAGGGCGGGTTATACATGCATTTTTAAAATAATGATATTGGCGATCTGCTGATGTTTTTTTTGCTCCAACCTCCATTTATCCGGCTGTGTATTGTCATTTGACCCCGAACGCACCTCCAGCAAACGGCAGGGAGTACTGTAGCTGTGTGCTAATTGTTGGCATCGATAGGGTTAAAGGGATAGGATGACTCTAGCTGTGGTATCTGTGTTTCCATAGCAGCGCATATTAAATGACACGCAGGCTTGGACTTTCAACGGGGGTGGAGGGACAGGTGACAGGAAGGAAATTCTTTTCATCCCGGAGAGAAGCAATCGTGCTTGAAAATGGTAAGCCCAATTATGTAAGCCTGTTAAAAGTTGCATTTTCAGATTCCAGCGTGTGTGTTTGTGTTTGAAAATATCGCCGTCTTCCATTTGACAGGCAAAATTCTTCACACCAGTTCAAATCAACGGTAAGAGTCTTCCGCTGTTAGGAATGCGTGAAGGCCATGTCCTAATGTGCAAGTTACGCTAAAATAGATTTCCTATGACTTTCCATTTCTCTGATATCTTGCTATATTGGATGGCTGGACAGCTTTGAAAGATGTCATTACTCTCCTTAGCAATAATTGAGCGTAAACTGAATCTCCTTGCAGAGATGAAAGAGTGCTTCTCCTTGTATGACAAGAAGGAAAAGGGAAAGATTGATGCCAAGGACCTGATCACAGTCATGCGCTGCCTGGGTTCAAGCCCCACGCTTGGTGAAATTGAAAGACATCTTCAAGTACACAACATTGGTAACGGCACATTTATTCTACCAACTCGGGTTGGCACAGCATTTGCACGTTTTCCAGAAAAGAAGGGACGCAAGAACAATTGGTAAATGTTTACATACTACATTATCCCGACGGTTTAGCGCTGTAGAGCGGAACTGTAGGACGGGATACCGTTAGAGATGGAATTTATGGCTCTTTGAGGGGAGCCGGATCTTGGTGAGCCGTTCTTCTCAAAAAACTGGCTCGTTTTGATATTATGTTTTAAGACCTTAACTGGCCGTGACTCATTTTATCGAGGAAATAATCACTGGGAGGTAAAGAATTTTGATATCCCACCAATAGGAGTTTGACGTATTATTATTAGAAATATGTATTATAACCCTATTTGACAGATGTGAATCAATTATCTCGATGTATTTATTATCATGTTACTACATTGGCGCCATATCACTCTGCTTTGATAGTGACGTCATGACTGCAAGTTCATGTTCATGTTCGTGTGTGTGTGTAAACCATGACTTGAACACGTATAAACCTTAAAAACCAAAGCAGCCTACGATGACTTTCCGTCCAAAACAGCTTTCAGTGCAAGATTTCCACACAAGAACTTTGTTAATAATGCAGAACAACAAAACATACATGGAGGATCGTCCTCCCTTTGTAACTGGGGTGGGGGGGAGTTCCCAGCTGCGACTCGGTTCCTGTCGTTCATGTTAACGAGCCGTTCAGAAGAACCGGTTCGTTCGTGAATGTCACAACACTAGATGCTGTTGTCTGAGCTACAAGTGAGTATGAGAGTTGTGACGTAAGAGCAGGGGTTTGGTATACTGTGGCCCGAGGACCACATCATGCCCGCCAAGCATCCTAATCCCCCACCGGGCATTTCCAAATGGCTTTTTAGTTTTGTATACCTTTAACGTTAACAGCTGCAGCCAACAACATGACTTCCAGTGCTAGTGTGGCAAAAATAGTAAGATGCAATCTGCAGGTTGCACAACACAACATGTCAACACACATGACACACAAAGTAACCCACCTGCAGCACCAAGTGGGCCTGCAAGTATCAATACCCATATATTCCCTCCGCAAGGCATGCTGGGTAGCTTTCTCCCAACAATTGTTTTGCATTTCTGCTTGATTGCAAAGATGTAAACAAAGAACAGTTAACATGCTCTTGATAGCCAATGTTTTATCCTTCATATTCCTGTTGCAGCTGGACTACCAAGCATGCCTTGCGGGCATTTGGAAATATTGAAGTTACGTGTTAAGTTTAGTGCTTAGCTGTTGTTTTATGTTGTTAACTTGCTGTGGATGTGTCATCTTTTTTGTTTCTTTGCACCGGGAGCGCGTATGTTGGTCTGTAGGATTAAAAACCCTTAACCCTCCGCCACATTTCTTAACCCAATGTGGCTCGTGACTCAAAACATTTGCACACCCCAGCAATAGCGCGAGATGAGTTATTGCTGTTTCACGGGTCATCGGTGACCTATGTGATTGCCGGAAGAAAAGTGAACGTGTGTTTGAATGTATGTCATTGAATGAAAGGCTCTTTGGAGGTCATGATTGCTTGTTACGTTTTAGAAAAATCAGGCAGCTTGGACTTCTCTACATTCCTCACCATGATGCACCGTCAGATACAACAGGAAGATCCAAAGGCAGAAATCCTTGAGGCACTAAGGATGACAGACAAGCAGAAGAAAGGATTCATTCCCGCCTCGGAGCTGCGAGCCAAGCTCACCATGCTGGGAGAGAAGCTTACCCACAAAGAAGGTAAAGTGTATAGTGGAATACGGACTGTGAATTGTACGTGAATGGTTGTTTGTCTATATGTGCCCTACCATTGGGTGGCAACCAGTCCAGGAGCGCTGGGATAGGCTCCAGCATGGATGTTTGTGAAGTAAAAAAAAAAAAAAAACATCCACACGAGTGAAGTTTGAAAAAAAAAAAGTATGCTCACAACCTGAAGACTCAAGCACAGGGGTGCATTAGATTGGTATGTTCCAATCAGTGTTATATTGGCTTGTCCCAATCATTGCTCAAAGACTCTTTAAAATTTCATTCCATTCCATTTTTTTCCGCTTATCCGGGTCCGGGTCGCGGGGGCAACAGTTTCAGAAGGGAAGTCCAAACTTCCCGCTCTCTGGCGACCTCTTCCAGCTCCATCGGGAGGACGCCAAGGCGTTCCCAGGCCAGCTGTGAGACATAGTCCCTCCAGCGTGTCCTAGGTCTTCCCCGGGGCCTTCCCCCGGCTGGGCATGCCCAAAACACCTCACCAGGGAGGCGCCCGGGAGGCATCCGCACTAGATGGCCGAGCCACCTCAACTGGCTCCTCTCGATGTGAAGGAGCAGCGGCTCTACTCTGAGCTCCTCCCGGATGGCCGAGCTCCTCACCCTATCTCTTAGGGTGAGTCCAGCCACCCTACGAAGGAAACTCATTTCCGCCGCTTGTATCCGCGATCTCATTCTTTCGGTCATGACCCATAACTCATGACCATAGGTGAGGGTGGGAACGTAGATCGATCGGTAAACAGAGAGCTTTGCCTTCCGGCTCAGCTCTCTCTTCACCACGACGGTCCGGTACAGCGACCGCATTACTGCAGATGCTGCACCGATCCGTCTGTCGATCTCACGCTCCAACCTTCCCTCACTCGTGAACAAGAACCCGAGATACTTGAACTCCTCCACCTGAGGCAAGACCTCACTCCCAACCCGGAGGGTACAGTCCACCCGTTTCCGACTGAGAACCATGGCCTCGGATTTGGAGGTGCTGAGTCTCATCCCAGAAGCTTCACACTCAGCTGCAAACCGCTCCAGTAAACGCTGAAGGTCACAGCCTGATGAGGCCATAAGGACCACATCGTCTGCAAATAGCAGAGACGAGATCCTAAGGTCACCAAGCTGGACTCCCTCAACACCTTGACTGCGCCTAGAAATTCTGTCCATGAAGATTATGAACAGAATCGGTGACAAAGGGCAGCCTTGGCGGAGGCCAACGTTCACCGGAAACAAGCTCGACTTACTGCTGGCAATGCGAACCAGGCTCCTGCTTCGATTGTACAAGGACCGAATGGCACGTAGAAGCGGNACATGGGCGTTGAAGTCTCCCAGTAGAACTATGGAAGCTATGGAAACTATGGAGCTGGGGTGCTCTCCAGAACCCCTCTGATAGACTCCAAGAAGGCGGGGTACTCTGAACTGCCGTTCAGCGCGTCCGCACAAACCACAGTCAGGACCTTTTCCCCAGCCCCAAGGCGTAGGGAAATAACCCTCTCGTTCACCGGGGATGACTCCAGCACAGAGGCACCAAGCCGGGGGGCTATTAATAAGCCCACACCAGGTGGCTGCCTCTCCCCTGCAGCAACTCCAGAGAAGAACAAGGTCCAGCCCCTCTCAAGGAATTTGGTTCCAGGACCCAAACTGTGGGTTGAGGTGAGTCCGACTGTGTCGAGTCGGAATGTCTCTGCCTCTTCCACAAGCTTGGGATCCTTCCCCACCAGAGAAGTGACATTCCATGTCCCAAGAACCAGATTTGGCCGCCGAAGACCAGGTCGCCCGGACACCCGCAGGTGGTGGGTCTGCGGGGGGGAGTTCCCGAGTTCTTCTTCGGCCTGGGCCCGGCCAGGCCCCACGGGTAAAAGCCTGGCCACCAGGTGCTCGCCTGCGAGCGCCCCCCCCCCCCGGCCTGACTCCATGGTGAGGCCCCGGAGTCCCACGTCTGGGCGAAGTGCGGTCAATCCTCTTGATTTTCTTCATTAAGGGTCTTCTGAATCACTCTTAGTCTGGCCCATCACCTAGAACCATTTTGCCTTGGCCCTACCAGGGGCATAAAGCCCTCGACAACATAGCTCCTAGGATCACTCGGGCACTCATACCCCTCCATAACGATAAGGTGGTAATTGAAAAAAATGTAAAATGCAGAAATAGTGTTATTATTAATAAGAAAGATACAAGGTTGTGGCATAATGTCCAGTAGGCTAAAGTAGACCGGTTGGTTAAACTCCCATGTCTTTCAAAGGGTGTAGCGCTGGTCCAGTGGTCTTCTGCGACCAGGACCAAAACCATATTGCGCCTCCTGGACCCGAGGTTGGACTAACGCTGCAGCGTCCTGGTATAGACTTTCCCAAGCGGGTATCATCAACATAATAACGTGCTCACCTTGCTGTGAGTTTTGAGGCCGGATTGTTTTAAATTTAATTTTTGCGTTTCACAGCAACTATGGCGCTATCAGTGACACATAAAGACAAATGTGTGCTGTGCATTTTTATCACATATTTCTAAATTATTACAGACTTCAGATGAATGGCCTATAAAAATAAAAAATAAAAAAATATATAAAAATAAATGGCAAATGCACGCGGATCCACGTTGAAAACTGTTTGTGTTCTTTTTCTAGTGGATGAGCTGTTCAAAGAAGCAAACATCCAGTCAAATGGAACGGTTAACTACGAAGAGTTCACCCAAATGGTGACCCTGCCACCTGTGGATTACTGATTTCGCCCGTGATAGATTGTGAACTGACTGACATTGCAGAATCTTGTGCTTTTTGGTTCATGGTTTACACACCAGGAGTTCTGTATTTGTGTCTGTCATTTTTAAACCATGCTGATGTTAATCATTTGAAATTGCATGTTTTCTTCAATAAATCGGCCTTGGTATAGAGCTCAGTGGTTTTCACTTATTTTCTGTCATATCAAACCAGGAAAATGCAACAAAATGGAGAGCTGTGAAGCATACAAGTCTGGCTGAGGCTGGGCCGCAGCCTCGGCGCACATGTACGCACATGCAATTTAAATTACATCTTTTTTAAAATCCAATCTTCTCAAACGTCTTTTTTAAACACAAAAAAAGAAACAATGACACTGGTGTAAAGAAGTTGTGTGCAAAACTAGTAATAATGATCTTTTTCACTCATTAAAAATGTTTCTCTACTTTCATCAAGCACGGTCAATGTCAAGCCCCTGATAGCCATATACCCCACCATGATTGGTATGTTTGTCAGCTCCGTACACAACACTGTAAAAAGTGCCATTCATATAAAACTCGAGAGCCGCACTAACATTAAACTTTGATATTAAGGTGGGGGCCACAAAATACCATCTTGCAAGTATGAGACCCCTGCCATAGATGGTATAAAAACAAATGTTTTTATAGTTTTACAATGATAGTTTCACATGCAGATAAATGCATATACAGTAAATGAGAAGTGAAAGGGATAAATGAACATTTTAGCTTACTTTACCTTTATCAAAGACGTGATTGGCACCACAAGGCAGCGAGATCAACTCGATTATTTCTTGAATTTAATAGTTTCTCACCTTCATTTTGGAAATGCTGGCACTTACGACTTTCTTTCTTACTTCTTACTTCCGCCATTTTTGGCGAATAAGTCCATCATGAAAAATTTTTTTTCATTCTTTGTCACTTTAAAAACAAAGCTGACATGCAGACTGTTTCTTCTTTAAATCTATATTAATATTATCATATCTACATTGATTTTGCATTGATTTTACATTGATGACATTTCCAACAGAATTTCTAAGTCAAAGGCACTCTTTTGAAAAAGTAGGTGTCTCATTTAAACGCAGTTAAAGTGCTGACTTTACACGTAGCGTCCCCAGACTGTCTCCAGGGTGACTTCTGATGGTGTGAGGACAGATTGAAAAAGGTCAGACGTGTTTAAAATCCCACCGTGGCACCACAAAACCGATTTGTAGCACTTTGGGCAGAACTCGATGATTCTCGGCTATCGTGGCACTTTATCTACGCTGACAAGAAGAAAATGACGTTAGACCGAAGAGGAGCGGTCGCGTGGTTTTTAATTGACCTAAAAAAAACCAAAAAGGAAACATTGGCAACGGTAATAGCAAAGATGTTACGCAATCTGGTATCTGACATCGGACTTAAAGATTCAGTTAAAGATCCTAGAACTATGTAATCGTCCTCACGAGAGGCTGTAATGGTCTTGAATGTGGGTTGAAATTCTTCACAACTTCAAACTGAAAAGCTTTAAACGTCCCTGAGGTCAAAGATCTTCTATTTAACAGGTTAAGGTCAGACTGGTAAAAACACTTGTCAAAGCTCTTCTATGACAGGAGAGCTTTGTGGTTTTTAGGACGGCAAAATTCTCGTCAAAGATCCTCTATACAGCCTGGGTGCCTGTGTTTTGTTTAAGGACCCCTTGCAAATATGCTCGTCAAAGATCCTCTATGTGACAGGAGTGCTTTGCTGTTTTAAGTAAATTGCGAAAACGTTAGACAAAGATTTTCTATGGGAGGAGCGCTTTGTTGTTTTTGGGAAGTTAGTGCAAAAATGCCAGTCCAAGTTTATCTATATAATAAGTTTGCATTGCTGTTTTTAAGAACCTATTGCAAAAATTATAATAAAACAACAGGAGCACTCTGCTGTTTTAAGAACATATTCAAACAATAAGAAAAAAACTGCCAATCAAAGATCGTCTATATCACAGGAGCGCCATGCTGTTTTTAGTCCAAGATCCTCTAAATAAAAGGAGCGCTCTGTTTTTAAGCACATATTACACAAAACAACGGGGGGGAAAGCCAAACATCCTGTATATGACAAGAGCACTCTGTTGTTTGTAAGAACCATTTTGCAAAGTTTCCGCTCTAAGATCCTCTATCTAATAAGTTTCTATTTGGAAGGGGCATTTTGCTGTTTTTGGAAAATGTCTGCAAAAAAAATGCCAGTCAAAGATCTTCTATAACAAGATCCCTTTGCTGTTTTTTATGTTTTTATGTTTTTTTCTTTTTTAAAAACATACTGCAAAATCACCAGTCGAAGATCAGCTATACAACAGGAGCCAGGCTGTTTATAAGGACCATTTTGCAAAATTACCAGAACAAGATCATCTCTATGTGTGTGCCTTGCTATTTTTAAAGAACTGATCCTGTAAATAAAATCCTGTAAATTATAGGAAAATTGCTGTTTTCTAGGATGTTCTGGCAAAAAAAACCACTTAAAGATCCTCTATGTGCCAGGAGCACACTGCTGTTTTTAAGGACCATCAAGTGTGTGCTTTGCTGTTTTTAAGAAGTGGTTGCAAAAAAGGTAATCTGCTGTTTTTAAGAACATACCGTAGAAGCCCTGCAGTAGTCAAATATCCCCTATAACAGGAGTGCTTTGATGTTTTCATGAAACTGTTGCAAAAATGCCAATCAAAGATCCTCTATAAGAATGTTGCAAAAATGCCAATCAAAGATCCTCTATAAGAAGAACGCTACGCTGTTTTTAAAGACTGTTTTGGAAGAATATCAGTCCAAGCTGATATCCAGCAACAGCAAGTGTGCTTTGCTCTGTTACATAAATGCTAGTCAAAGATTCCCTACATAACAGGAGCCCTGTGCTATTTTTAAGAACTGTTTTGCCAAAAGGGATCCCCAAATCCTTGATATAACAAGTGTGCTGTGCTGTTTTTGAGTATCTATTGCAAAAGTGCTTGTCATAAAGCCTCTCCATAACAAAAATCCACTAAAAAAAATTGTCACTCAAAGATCTTCTACATGACTGGAGTGCTCTGCTGTTTCTAAAGACTATTTTTCAAACCTACCAAGCCAAGATCCCCTACATGACATATGCGTGCTTTTTTGTGTCTATAAATTCACCTCAAAGATCCTCTATGACATGAGGGCTGCGCTACTTTTAGGGGCTGAACTTGTCCCGCGAGCGAAGAGCTAAAGGTCTGCTGTTGTTTACACGCCTCCGGGGACGCAAAAGATGCAACTGCTGCATTTCGGTGCGCGTGTGACGCTGCGTCTTTCTGACAACGAGAGTTCCTCTCATCCCGGTCGACCTAATCGACACGGAAGGGCCTGCGGAGGCCGAGCACGCGGCGACCGGCCAACGTGAGCCACGATGTTACCAGCGAGACCCGTAGCTCCACGTGAGCGACGCCGATGAACGTGGAACGTGTTCTCACCTCCGCTATCCATGCTGGCAGGTGTCCCAGCACATTTACGTTGTCATCAGTGTCTGGAAGCAAAAGCGCTGACCTGAAGAAATAAGCTGAATTAAAGGTAACATTTTGCTTTTTGGCCATGATACCGTCCCTTGTGTGGGCTTCGCTACACATCTTAAAAGAGATGATCAAATTGAAAAACGTGTTTTTAAAAAATGTGTTTGCTGTTTTTCAGATTGAAAACCATTAAAAAGCAGATATCCTTGCTCGTGTTTTCTGCCTTTTTCATCAACACATGCAGCTTAGGGCAAACATGCAGCATTTGAAAGCAAACAATGCAAATATTTCCCGTGTTTTCCCTTGAAAGAACGCACTAAAGCGTTGTGTTGTTGCAGCTTCAGATGGCATCAGCATCAACAACGAATGAACGTCTCCCCCAGAGAGCCGCCTAACACTCCATACATCTCCACGGAGCTGCCTTGTTTTTAGCGCAACAATCGGCTGCTGCTGAAACGCTCGGCTGAATGGGGAAGACGCTTACACAACACGCAAACATTCCCAATGCCGGGGAAAGGCCTCCAGGCCACAATACCACACCCACCACCCGGGCGTGTTAGACTAAATGTTGGCCACAAGACTGCAATCTATCTATAGCCTCATCTCACATGCATGCCGTTTCACAGGCGTGTCTTCTGTCGCTAGAAATGTGTGACTTTATCGCAGGTTTTTACACCTGACGAAGTTTTGTTACACAACATGAAGTTACTGGTCTACGAGTTGTGTTTCTTGCAGCCGTTGGTTTCATTTTGTACAGCGGCAGAGCTTTAAACAATTAAAAAACAACATTTATGATGTTTCTGTGTGTGCTAACTTTTTATTGCGGTTAATTGGTTACAGCGAATGTATTCGTATGTAAAGCACAGAAAACCTGTTTACAACCTTCTAAATATGAATTTTAACATTATTAGAGCCCTTTAGACATGAACTAACACCCCTATAGCCACCTTTATACTCGTATTAGCCAATATAGTGAACACAATATGAGAATATAAGACATTTAAAACATAAATAAGACTCATGCTTGTGTTTGTTGCTGTAAATGTGTTCCCGGGCTATGGGAGCTATTTTGTATGTTGTGAGTTCATTCAATCCTGCAATAATGTTCCGACAATTAAGTCTGGTGCTTGTTTGTCTTACCGAACATTAGAGTAACATTACTTACACCTCGTGACCAGTGTATGTCTTTGAGTGCATCTTCTGAATGCCCTTATGTGTGATTGAGTCCCTTTTTTAAATCGCCATTAATTGGTTCCAGGGAATTTTCCTCAAAGTGAGATTCCTTTATACAAGTTTTTTAATTTACAGCACATAAAACCTGTTTACCACCTTCTAAATATGGGGTTTAACATTATTAGAGCACTTTAGTCATGAACTAACACCCCTATAGTCACCTTTACACTCGTATTACCCAATAGAGTGGACCTAATAGGAGAAAATAAGACATAAATAAGACTCATGCTTGCGTGTGTTGCTCTAAATGCGGTTCTGTGCTATGGGGAGGTGAGTGGTGGGCGGACAGGTAGTGACATCACAGCTTCACTGCTGTGGGTTCTGCCTCAAAAGCAGACCGTGTTAGGGATTATTTTGTATGTTGTGAGGTCATTCCAACCTGCAATAAAAGCCTATTGTTCCGACAGTTAAGTCTGGTGCTTGTGTGTCTCACCGAACATCGACATTGCTTACACCTGCTTATGTTTTTCAATGCATCTTTTGAATACCCTTACATTTGATATTTTACCATTTTTATGCCTGAATTATGCAGAATTTGCATAAAGTTCAACCTTTAGACAGCGTGATTTAGTCCTACATTTTTGGATGCGATGGAGCGATGCCGCAAAACTTTGAGGGCAAAGCGGCGAAGGCTTACTGTGTACTGACGAACAGATGCATTACACAATACGACCAAGTCACTTGCGATTAATTATCACTTATGTGCGTTTCTGAAGATATCCGTGTTTGTGTGGACACGGCTTTCAAATTAAGAAGAAGAAGAAGAAGAATGCCATGTACTGTGCGGAGTAAAAAAACAACATCAAATTTATTTGTGGCGGTCCAGAGCTCCTCGATCATGCGCAGTGCTCTGCTTATCCCGTTCGGTTGTCCGCAGACTCGTCTGCTCCACGCTTCCCCGTCGTGCTTCTTCCGGAGGCGGCGGCGCGGCGTTTTAAAGCCCCGGCACGCTCGCTTTCCCGCCGCGTGCTTCCGCTGCAGCAGGCCCGCAGGCCTCGGCGGAAGCGGATGGTGAACAGGCCGTAGATGACGGGGTCCAGGCAGGCGTTGAAAAGGCCGAAGATGAACAGGATGTGGGTGAGCGAGTGGGAGATCTTCCCTTCCAGGTCGTCGGGGAAGAACCAGTACCACAGGCCCAGCAGGTAGTACGGCGTCCAGCAGACGATGAAGCAGCTGACGATGACGATGCTCATCTTGAGGGTTCTCATGCGCGCTTTGGGGATGTTGTTTTTGGAGCGGCGCAGATGAGGCTCACTGGGGGGCACTGGGAAGCGGTGAAGCGGCATAAGAAGTCAAGTGTTAGTCTAGCCCTCACATTTTAGCATGCATACGAGAGAACGGGGATAGGCAAACTGCGGCCCGGGGGCCACATCAGGCACGCCAAACGTCTTAATACGGCCCAAATGACTTTTTTTAGAGCTTCAACATCAAAACTGCAGCTGGCAACGTGACTTGCGGTGCTACTTTGGCACGCTTGAGTCGCACAGGAAATAGTAGCTTGTACAAAAACGCAACACGTGACGCACAATGTAACCTGCTTAATGGACCCCCCCCGTGCCATGTTACACCCACATGTTCCTGCCCAAGGCATGCTGGGTAACTAGCGGTACTCACTCTATCCCAACATGTCGCCGTGTTTGTCGTTCGCCAGGAGAGACGTTCACATACTCCTGAGAGCCAATGTTTTATCATTCGCCACAGGACTACCCAGCATGCCCTGCGGGCACTTGCCAGTAACAGTTCAACTTACCAGGCCACCCACACGCAGGGGAGTAAAAAAAATGTTGATTTCTTTTTTTTTTGCATGTTTGTTTCAGATCACCAAACAAAATAAATATCAGTCCCTCTCAACACAAAAAGTCTGTTTTTAAATGAAACTTTTTATTACTAAGGTAGAAAAAACCCCTTTCTGCTTCATGATAGTTTTAGTAGACAGCAGAATTCATGAATGGATTTATTACAGGAAGTATTCCGGGTCCTGAAGCAGCAAAACAACCCCAGACCATCACACTACCACCGCCATATTTTGTTGGTGTGAGGTTTTTTTTCAGGCTGTTTTTGACCAGCGTCTTTCTTATGGTGGAGTCATGAATACTGACATTAATTGAGGCAAATGAGGCGTGCAGTTATTTGGATGTTGTTGCGGGGGGTCTTTTGTGACCTCTGGGATGAGGCTTCACTGAGCTCTAGGGGGTATTTTTGTTTGGCCGGCTACTCCTGGGAAGGTTCAACACTGTTCCGTGTTTTTGCCATTTGTGGATAATGGCTCTCACTGTGGCTTGCAGGAGTCCCAAAGCTTTAGAAATGGCTTTCCACACTGATCAATCTCAATTAATCTCAGCTAAGTTGTGTTTTAACAGTTCGGCAATCTCTTTTTCACACAGAGCCACTCAAAACGCGAGTCAAAAAGTTTGCCCACCAACTTTACCCCAAAGTAGATTTAGATATACTACACAGCTGCTCCCTTTTGTCGGCAGCACTCGTGCAGTCCCCATGCTTGACTGTTTGCTTCACTTGTGTTGCCAGCTTTTTAAACAATAATGGCTGCATGTTGAGCCGTGTGCAGTGGATGGTAAACTGCTCTACCAGCTGTACACAGACTTCTCTAAAGTACATCAAAGTTGCCGTTCTGTAGTATTGTCTCTTGACAAGATGCTGAGACTCACGAGTATGGTGTGGCATCTTCTTGGAGATGTGGTTAAAGATTCTGGTGTAGCAGGTGATCATGATGGCCAGCGGCAGCAGGAAGAGGCAGCAGAAGGTGAACATGTTGTACGCCGTCTCCTGCCAGTGCGTGGCGAAGCTCCCCCTAGTGGTGCACTGGGTGAAGTTGGCCGGATAGGTGATGGTCACATTATGGAAAATGAACATCTGCAGAAGAGAAACCGAAGGGGTTGATCTGATCACATTTTTCATCGAGAAATCACTATAGTGTGTCGAAGTTCTCGTCTTAAGAGCCTGGTCTGACCTGAGGGATGGAGAGCAAGGCGCTCATCGTCCACGCCACCGTCAGCATGAGTCTGTTCCTCCTGGGGGCCGTGCTGATGGCCAGAGGGTCGAGGATGACCGACTGTCTGTCCAGACTGATCACCACGGTGACGAAGGCGCAGGAGTACATGGCCTGCAGCTTGAGGAACATCAGGACCCGGCAGGCCAGGTCACCGGCCAGCCACTGGACGGTGATGTTCCACACGGCGTCCACGGGCATCACGATGAAGGTGACCAGCAGGTCGGCCGCCGTCAGGTTGACGACGAGCACTCGGACGTGGGACTTGCGCTTATGGACGCTGACGGCCCACAGCACGGCCAGGTTGCACAGCGTGGAGACGGCGCACAGGATGAAAGTGACGATCACTCTGACTTTGGCGGCCGTGGAAAAGGTGGGCAGCCGCGGCACGTCCGCCGGTGTCCCGCTGCATGGCGGGGGCCGCCAGTTGCTGGTGGCGTTAGGCTCGGGGCTCTGCGCGGGAACGTCCCAGCAGGAGGCGTTCATGTTCTGAGCCTCAGGCCTGCGTCGTGTCCAGAAGACGACGCTGTACTGTACATGCATGAAGGATGGAGCGCAGCTAGATGATAATCACGTCTGAGGGCGTCATGGCGGCTGACGTGGCGTCTCGAGAGCACATCTGTGCCGCTCTCTGAGCTGGAAAGAGAATGTTAGTGTCACCACCTGACAGAATCTCAGGTTAATTACATCCCAACCACCTCTTACTGTGAAAAATGATGATGACGACGGGTGGAGAAGCTTGTTTTTTTCCCTCTTTGCCACGTGTGGTTTCACTTTGATATGTATTTGAAAGTGTTACATGATGACCTTAAATACAGCAAAAGTGCACTGTTTTCATACTTGAAAAACCGAGCACTAATAATCCGACCCTGCAACAGGTTATTATGGGCAGCACGGTGGCTGCTTGGGTAGCGTGTTGGCCTCACAGTCAGGAGGTTCAGGGTTCAAATCTCCGTTGGTCATCTCTGCGTGGAGTTTGTATGTTCTCCCGTGCGTGGGTTCCTTCCACATTCCAAAAACATGCATGTTAGCTTAATTGGCGACTCTAAATAGTCCATTAGAGTGTGAATGTGAGTGTGAGTGGTTGATTGACCAGTCCAGGGTGACCCGCCTCCTGCACAGAGTCAGCTGGGATAGGCTCCAGCATACCCGCGACCCTAATGAGAATAAGCGGTGTAGATGGACAGATTATTACTACATAATGGGAACTGATTAAACCAAAAAAAGAATTGGTTACAGCAATGAATTATACACAGTAATCCATCATCACGTCAAGCTTTAAATGTTGTTTTTTTTATTCCATATTTAAGCTATTTTTACTGCCTAAATGAAGGATTTTCAAGCATAAAATGGAGTAGAATACAAATAAAAGGCATTCAGAAGACACATTCAAAGAGATAACGTGTATATGTAGTATTCTACACTGGTCACTAGGTGGCAGTATTGTTACTTTATGTTGGGTGAGATGCACAATCGCCAGAACAACAGGCCTTTACTGGGCGTTTGAATCATCTCAAAACAGCCGCAATAACTGCTAACACGGGGCTGTAATCCACGGCAAACTAAGACTAGTTGCACAAGCATTAGTTTTATTTAGGTGTTATTTTTTATTTTCTTTCATTATGTCTACTATATTACGACTAATCGTAAAACAACTGTAAAAGTCACTATAGGGGTGTTGTTTTATGTCTAGAGGACTCTAACAATGTTAAAAATTGCATTTAGAAGGTCATCAACAGGTTTTTTTATGCTTTAAGTACAAAAATATTCTTATTTTTTTCTTTTCTTTTCCTTTGTTGACTGGAGAGGATGTACAAGGCAAGAGCTCTGCTGAGGATACTATAAACTACCACTATCACTACTTTTTTGAACACATTTAATTAACACAAGATCACAACAGTTTGCTGACTCCCTCTAACTTGGATTGGCGAGAGGCACAGATTCCTTGAAGTAAATGGGTTACATGTGCTGAAAGCTGCTAGGAAGCCAAGCTAACCGGCTAATTACTGAAGTTTAAAGCAGTTGCCTAGCAACAATGCCAAACAAAAGAAAAAACAAAACAAAGAAAACATCCATTACAATTGTAAAGGATAAACAAGAAGAAGAAAATGTGGGGGAGGAAGACGACTACAGCCACGAGTCGAGTACATCAGAAAAACAGGAAGAGGAGGAAATTTCTGGGAGACCTGGAGGCAAGACTATAAGAAGTTAAGACAGATGAAGATGGAGATGCAGGAGATACGGGAGTGTACTGCAGCACAACCAGACCTTAAGCATTTGCAGTCACAGATTCAACATGTACAATCGCAGAATGACAGTGTCATGGAAAAGATCCTAGGGGTCCATGGTGATGTCATAAAGCTTATGGAGGAAAATGGAGCACTGAGCAAAGAAACTAAAGCTTTAAAAGAAGAAATCGAGAAGTTGTAAGATAAAAATGTTGCGTTGTGTGCTGCTCTTAAAGAGGTTAAAAACCCTATGGCAGATAATAAAGCACTACGCACTGATAAAGGCTTTTCAGGATAATATAAATCCACTATTGGAAGAAAACGCTGCCTTGAGCACTGCTCTCAAGGAAGCTAAAAACCATACAGAAGAAAATGGAGCATTATGCAACGACAATGTTCTACAGGATGATATCAAGACATTATTGGAAGACAATGCTGCCTTGCGTGTTGCCCTCAAGGAGGTTAAAAACCCCTAGGAAGTCAATCATTATGTAACGACATCAATGCTCTACAGGATGATATCAGGACCCTATGGAGGGATAATGCCGCCTGGCGCACCACTCAGGAGGAAGAGAAAGAAGCAAAGGATAACATCACTGAGCAAATGAAACCTATAATGGATGAGATGGATCAGAATTCACAAATGAATGATGTGATCCTCACAGGGCTCAGAATTAAACCCGGGTCAAAAGATAGGGAAGCTCATAACAGAGGAGAAGCAGATGGAATGAACGTTCCTTCAGCAAAGCAACAGATTGTCAGCTTCCTACAATCAAAGGAGGTGGATGTCGATATCAACACCTTTGGTACTTGCATCCCTCTTTATGGCAGAAACAACACCACACCTTCATCATCAAGTTCACCAACGGGGAATTCAAAACTGCACTGCTGAAACGGAGGACTTGAAAGGCACAAACGTCTACTTAAATGAGCATCTGACAAAACACAACGCTGACATTGCCAAGAAAGCCCGAGACTTGAGGAAGCAGGGAAAGATACAAAGTATTTGGAGCACCAACGGAAAAATATACATCCAGCTACATGGAGGTCTAGGAGAAGCAGGAGTGCTGGTTGTCAAAGATATCAATGATCTGGATGCATACTAAACAACATGACAACAAGGATAAAAGAGGATACATTGTACAAAGACAGTAAGAAGGATTACATTTATTACACAAACATTGCTATTAAGGTTGAAAGGGCCGCTCAACAAAGTATTCAAATCAGGAACTCATGTACTTACATTCGATGACACTCACAGTACAACACCAAGACAGCAAGATGTCGATCCGGATATTAACAGGGGAAGAGGGAAGGAAAGAGGAGGGGAAAAAGGAAAATAGGATATATGCCTGTATGTGTATGTATACTGTACACGTGAATGTATGTGTGTATGCATGTACAGTATATACACAATATGTAGGAGTATGTATTAGCAAATCATGGGAGAAGGGGGTAGGATTAAATAAGCTCTGCTTCTTCCTACTCCTTTTCGGACATGAAGAACTGAGGAATGTAAGATGAATCATTCTTTGTACAATTTAGGCATGTTCGAAGCAAATTCAACCAAACCAAACCATTTATGATTTATGATCGTATGAAATTCAGTTCGCAAATATCCCTGTTGGGTCCGGAACCAATTATTCCTGATAAACCGGAGATTACTGTACAGTGATGGCATAGCAGATATGAAATCATGTGGCTGTAAGCAGTAAGGAGATGACATCAGAGTAATCTGTTTGGTCGTTTAGAAAGGTGATATCATCTTTTGACACGGTCCAAAATGTAGAAAGAACAACCACCAAAATCAGCCTTTGCAGGGATAATAATGTTCACGTTTCACTGATACTGCCAGGGAGGTGTTCATATATTTATTACTGTTTCTACATCATGATCAACATATTGATAAATAGGACATGTGGGAAGGTTAGAGGAGAACGAGCATAAATCAACTGACCTTCGCCCGGCGTACAAGTCCTGCAGGATGATGAGGAGGAGGAGAGAGAAAGCCTGTCTGTGCATTCTCTTCATCACACGCACACACAGGCGCATTTTGTCTTCCCTCGCACAGCAGCATCAGACTCGGTGGGCGTGGCCACGCTGCAAATTTTCTAAATGTAACTATTCAAAAGTAAATGTGCTAAGAGTGTGCAACGTCATCGCTCTTCCTCTATGCAAAAAAAAAAAGTTTTTAGAAATCTGCCACAAAAACACCATTCAAAGATTCTCCACATGACACGAGTACTGTGCTGTTTTTAAGGACCTACTACAAAAATGTAAGGCAGAGATCCTCTATGTGCCAGGAAGACACAGATGTTTCTGAAGATCTACTGCAAAAACTGCAACAACAAAAAAAACTGCAGTTTTTAAGAACCTACTACATAAAAAATACAAATGCTAGTCAAAAATCCTGACAGAAGTGCTTTGCGTTTTTAAAGACCAATTGCAAAAACACACATCAAAGCTTCTGTATATGATAGGAGTGCTCTGCTGTTTGTTTGGTTTTTGGACACACTATAAAAAATTCTTGTCACAGATCCTCCATATGACAGAAGCACTCTGCTGTTTTTAAGAACCCATTGCAAAACGCTAGTCAAAGATCCTCTACGTGACAGAAGTGCTTTGCTGTTTTTAGGAATTTACGACAAAAACTCTAATTAAAAAAGGTCTTTATAAAATGAGTCAAAGATCCTCCATGCGACAGGAGGACACTGCCATAAATCTACTGCAAAAATGCACATCAAAGATTCTCTTTATGACTTAAGTGCAAGAACCTACTGGAAAAAATAATACATACAAAAAAGATCCTCTATTTGAAAGGAGTCTCCTGCTGCTTTTAAGGACTGCAAAAATAGCTGCTCAAAATGTTTTGGGTGGCCAAATGTGTCAAAAGGATACCGACGTTTTTAAGAATCTACGGCAAAAACGGTCATCAAAGATCGTCTATATGATATAAGTGCTGTGCTGTTCTTAAAAACCTACTGCCAAAAAAAATACAAATACTAGTCCAAAATTCTGACAGAAGTTCTCTGCTGTTTTTAAGGACCAACTACCAACCGCAAAGATGCTCTATATGAGCTGTTCGTTTTGTTTTAAACAGACTACAACAATGCTGGTCAAAGATCCTCCATATGACAGGAGACTATTCAAATGCCAGTCTAATAAATACAAATGCCGGTCAAAGATCCTCCATATGAAATGAGCACTCTTCTGTTTTTACTACCAAAAAACTACTCAAAGATCTTGTATATATGCTGTTTTTGACGACCGACTGTAAAAATGCACATTAAAGATTCTCTATTTGGCAGGAGTGCTGTGCTGTTTTTAAGGATCTACTGCACCAAAACTCACATTACAGCAAAGATACTTCGGATAAAAGTGTGCTGTGCTGGACTTACAGCAGTGTTAAGTGTGTTTAATTTATGAAGCCTGCGTGCGTGTGTGTGTGTGTGCTGTTCCAAAGCGCGTGTGGCGCTTCGGGACGCCATCCAAGCAGGCTGTGCCCTTACCAGCGCCACACGAGGTGCTCTCATTTTCGCGTTAATCTGCAGAAAGCGTGGCTGAGGAATTATAATGGCTTCATCCTCCACTAAATCTGCCAACACCTGCCTTGAATTTTGGGCCACGCTGTCTACGGACCCGCGTAGCCATCGGGGGGACGTTGTTGACCAGAAGGTTAAACAAGCACAGAAAGACAAACAGAAACAGGAAGTCACCGTGTGCATGTATTAATGCTTTGTACCGGGACAAAAGTGGTAGGTACTGCGGTGGTTTCTCTCCGCTTAGCAACAATGATGACTTAAACAATACCACAACACATGTCAACAAAAACTGACCCATTTTTTCCCAGAAATGACGCCTTTGGCTCTCACATTTTATGTCGACATAATAGGTCGTCCGTGTATGTCGACTTAAGCGGGTACTTTTTAATAATCAGAACATGGTGGACCAGGACTTGATAGGGAGACCAGTTGTCAACATAAATGGTACGGACTGAAGCGGAACAAAATGAACATTTTATTATTATTTTTTAATAAATAAAAAGTGGCCCCCTGTCGTGTAAATTCATGTATAAAATTAAATATTTTTAGAAATATGCTGTGCCAGATTAGTAAATTGCTGCATCCTCCCTGAGCTACCACCTTATCGTGGTGGGGGAGTTTGTGTGTCCCAATGGTTCTTGGAGCTATGTTGTCGGGGACTTTGGTGCTCCTGGTAGGGTCACCCATGACAAACAAGTCCTAGGGGAGGGACCAGACAAAGCGGAGGAGTTTATATACCTCTGGGTTGGCGGGGGAGGATGCCGGACAGACCTGGCAGACCCAAACGCGTAGTGAGGGTGTGCTGGGAACGTCTGTCAGAGTCTCCCGTTCTTCGAGTCTTCAACTCTCATCTCCGGCAGACTCAATAACCACAGGATATTGAGTCCGAATGGGCCGTATTCCGTGCCTCTATTGCTGAGGCAGCCAGTTGTAGTTGCGGCCGCAAGGTGGTCGGTGCCAGTCGTGGTGGCAAGCCCCGAACCCGATGGTGGACACCGGGGGTTAGGGCTGCTGTCAAGCTGAAGAAGGAGTCCCATCAAGCACGGATGGCTTGCGGGACTCCCGAAGCAGCTGACAGGTACCGGCAGGCCAAGCGGCACGCGGCTTTAGTGGTGGTCGAGGCAAAAACTCGGGTGTGGGAGGAGTTCGGTGAGGCTATGGAGCACGACTTTCGGTCGGCCTCAAAGAGGTTCTGGCAAACCGTCCGACACCTCAGAAAGGGGAAGCAGCCCCCAGTTCACACTTTTTACAGTGCGGAGGAGGGCTTGCTGACCACGACTGTGGATATAGTTGGTCGGTGGAAGAAATACTTTGAGGCCCTTCTCAATCCCACTGACATACCTTCCGTCGAGGAAGCAAAGTCTGAGGATACGTACGTGGACAGTTCTATCACCGTGGCTGAGGTAATTGGGGTAGTTAAATCACTCCCCTGTGGCAAGGCTCCGGGGGTAGACGAGTTCCGCCCTGAATTCCCCAAGGCTCTGGATGTTGGGGGACTGTGTTGGTTGACACGCCTCTACAACATTGCATGGAAGTCGGGAACAGTACTTCTGGACTGGCAGACCGGGGTGGTGGTCCCCATTTTTAAAAAGGGTGACCGGAGGTTCCAACTATAAAGGGGATCACACTCCTCAGCCTCCCTGGGAAAGTCTACTCCAGGGTGCTGGAGAGAAGGGTACGACCGTTAGTCGAACCTCGGTTAGAGGAGCTGCAATGTGGTTTTCGTCACGGTTGCGGAAGGCCCCGGGAAGACCTAGGACACGCTGGAGGGACTATGTCTCACAGCTGGCCTGGGAACGCCTTGGTGTCCTCCCGATGGAGCTGGAAGAGGTCGCCGGAGATCGGGAAGTCTGGACTTCCCTACTGAAACTGCTGCCCACGCGACCCGGATAAGCGGAAGAAAATGGAATGGAATGATTGTTGATGTGTTTGAAGCATTTGTACGCACTTTGATCAAAGTATGAGTCTAAATTGTGTTTTGCTGCTGTATGCACTAAATGCCCTGTCTATTTTTGTCCTTTCATTTTCACATTCATTGTATTAAATTCCCGTCCAGTACAACACGTGCCTGTTCCTTGGAGGAAGTAGTACAAGGAAGAGTTTAGCTGGCTGTGAATCCCAATATAGGACGCAGGTTACATTGGATGCAACAGTACAACTGGAAGAAGTGGAATTACTCCTATGCGTCATTATGGACTATAAGACAACAAAATATGAGGAGAAAGTAGACCGGGGGGAGTTACGTTTGTCGAAATATTCCATTATTATGTTGGTCAGGTGACGCCGCCGTCATCGTTTTCATATTCCCTGTGCACACACAACTACAGGCTGGCGTGTTGTCCGAGTTTCACCACTCTGGTTTTTAAAAAACACAGCTTCAGGTCACCCAGCACGCCGTTCCCGTGTGGATGAGAGGCTAAAAAAATAGATTGTGAATTCCTGGCGGCACCCGCTGACCTTGACCCCGGAAGCAGGTTGAAGAGCAGTGCAGTGACAGCATGTGTCTCTAATAGAAAGTGAAAAGTATGGACCACTGGGAGTTATGGTGTCTTCCCGCCAGACGGGCGGTGTGCTAAAAATAACTTAAAGTGCACTTCCCTCAAAAACAGGTCTCTTTTTTTTGCACATTGCACAAAAATCACCCGGATCAGCATTTTATTGCTCTTGAACATTTTCGCTTCCAATGTATGAGTTGGAATTCATTGCCCCTCAGCGAACCGCAGCCACCATACTTGAGTCTCGAGTGTTGGCAATTAACACGCAATTACCTTTCTACCCGCAGGCTTGAGCCATCGGCTAAATGCAGTAAGAAAAAGCAAATCAAAAAGACAAAGAAAAACTGAAAAATCAATGACAAAATAGAAGAAAACTAAGACAATACAGAAAAGGCAAAGACAACATGGAAAAAGAATAAGACTACATTTGTATATTTTTATTTCCACATGTATTTCCTTTTAAATTTGGCACTCCTGTGATTCCATACTTGACAAGGTAGGATAAGAGGCTTGCTGAAATGTGATGGGTATACTTACAGTACTAGGACTTCTTATATATGCCATTTAAAGTCATTTTGTGCCAATACGTACTTTCCATTTCCTGTTCTATGGTCGTCATTTCCTCTGCGCTGCCACTTTTCCACGGTGGTAATTTCCCCACCCTCGTATTTATCCAGTAGCACTTTTTGAGGTACTTTGCATGTAAAGGAGGCTCTTTCAGTTTTGCATACTAAACAGGTAGTGACATTCACCTTCTGCTCTGGAAAGACCTCTTTGGGATCTTTTTCAATTACGAGGCCACCGCAAAATTGACTTGCTTGGAGTCAGCTGGGATAGGCTCCAGCATACCCGCGACCCTAATGAGGAAAAGCGGTAGGGAAATTGGATGGAAGGATGTGGAATCTTAAAAACTAAGCTCGGTGTGTGTGTCACACTCGCAGAGAGAGTGGGTGTGCTGGAGAGGGCAGTAAAGCTCTTCTGAAGCCTCTCATCTCCCAACCGGCTCCTCTCGATGTGAAGGAGCAGCGGCTCTACTCTGAGCTCCTCCCGGATGGCCGAGCTCCTCACCCTATCTCTTAGGGTGAGTCCAGCCACCCTACGAAGGAAACTCATTTCCGCCGCTTGTATCCGCGATCTCATTCTTTCGGTCATGACCCATAACTCATGACCATAGGTGAGGGTGGGAACGTAGATCGATCGGTAAACAGAGAGCTTTGCCTTCCGGCTCAGCTCTCTCTTCACCACGACGGTCCGGTACAGCGACCGCATTACTGCAGATGCTGCACCGATCCGTCTGTCGATCTCACGCTCCAACCTTCCCTCACTCGTGAACAAGAACCCGAGATACTTGAACTCCTCCACCTGAGGCAAGACCTCACTCCCAACCCGGAGGGTACAGTCCACCCGTTTCCGACTGAGAACCATGGCCTCGGATTTGGAGGTGCTGAGTCTCATCCCAGAAGCTTCACACTCAGCTGCAAACCGCTCCAGTAAACGCTGAAGGTCACAGCCTGATGAGGCCATAAGGACCACATCGTCTGCAAATAGCAGAGACGAGATCCTAAGGTCACCAAGCTGGACTCCCTCAACACCTTGACTGCGCCTAGAAATTCTGTCCATGAAGATTATGAACAGAATCGGTGACAAAGGGCAGCCTTGGCGGAGGCCAACGTTCACCGGAAACAAGCTCGACTTACTGCTGGCAATGCGAACCAGGCTCCTGCTTCGATTGTACAAGGACCGAATGGCACGTAGAAGCGGACCATCAATCCCGTACTCCCGGAGCACCCCCCACAGGACACCACGAGGGACACGGTCGAATGCCTTTTCCAGGTC
>QODF01000332.1:167634-201740 GCA_024372805.1 Oostethus manadensis
CTTCTCAATCCCACTGACATGCCTTCCATAGAGGAAGCAGAGTCTGAGGATACGTACGTGGACAGTTCTATCACCGTGGCTGAGGTAATTGGGGTAGTCAAATCACTCCCCAGTGGCAAGGCTCCGGGGGTAGACGAGTTCCGCTCAGAATTTCTCAAGGCTCTGGATGTTGGAGGACTGTGTTGGTTGACACGCCTCTACAACATTGCATGGAAGTCAGGAACAGTACCTCTGGACTGGCAGACCGGGGTGGTGGTCCCCATTTTTAAAAAGGGTGACCGGAGGGTGTGTTCCAACTATAGGGGGATCACACTCCTCAGCCTTCCTGGGAAAGTCTACTCCAGGGTGCTGGAGAGAAGGGTACGACCGTTAGTCGAACCTCGGTTAGAGGAGCTGCAATGTGGTTTTCGTCCCGGTCGCGGAACACTGGACCAGCTCTACACCCTTGCAAGGGTACTCGAGGGTATGTGGGAGTTTGCCCAACCAGTCTACATGTGCTTTGTGGACCTGGAAAAGGCATTCGACCGTGTCCCTCGTGGTGTCCTGTGGGGGGTGCTCCGGGAGTACGGGATTGATGGTCCGCTTCTACGTGCCATTCGGTCCTTGTACAATCGAAGCAGGAGCCTGGTTCGCATTGCCAGCAGTAAGTCGAGCTTGTTTCCGGTGAACGTTGGCCTCCGCCAAGGCTGCCCTTTGTCACCGATTCTGTTCATAATCTTCATGGACAGAATTTCTAGGCGCAGTCAAGGTGTTGAGGGAGTCCAGCTTGGTGACCTTAGGATCTCGTCTCTGCTGTTTGCAGACGATCAGAATTTTTTCCAATGAGAATTCGGAAAACAGTCAAACTTTGCAAACCACTACGTCAACAGGATGTCTCAAGGTTGGGCTCCTTCCTTACATGATCAAGACACATGTTGCTTTAGAGTTGACCAAGGGCCGTCACATCTATGGAATCACGGAGCGAATCAGCCCAGCATTTTGGAACTCGTTACCTTTCCGTCATTGTCTACAAGCGGAAGAATCGTTAGGTTCACACTAAGGTTCTATGAGGTCTGGAGTAACCCATTCTTACAGGCCTTATGTGTATGCAAAATGTCATTACTTCTCCTTTTCCCTTTTGTTAAATCAGTCCAAACATATGGAGGCATATAAGATAATGCTGCCCAATTAAACATCCAGATGCTGCACATGTTAGCATGTTGACAGAAAACAAACACTTTCTAAACTGCGGGACAGGAAGTGCCCAGTGGTAATGGCGTTGTTCACCCAGCAACTCTCACAAGGTTAAGCGCACCCTCAAGTGGCCAGGAATGGTGATGACTCGACATGAGTTCAATCTTTATTGCTCATTTACACACACACGCCTAATATAGGCAATAAAATGTGTGGGTGTGGGGGGCGGGTCTCAGCTGTTAAAGCTGGTGGTGATGATTCGCTGAGAGGAAGTGTCTCCTGATGATGCGGTGGCATCAGTTCGAGACTTGCAGGTCAAAGCCAAAGACCACAGGAACACAAACACACCTTTGGGGGAGGAAAAGAAACACATGACAAAGCTGGCAAACACACCAAACTATTGTTGACGCTTGTGCCGGCTGACCCTGTAGCGAGTTGAGTGTCGTGAAGACGTAGATGCCAGGCAAGGAGATATAGCTGGCGCTGGACAAACCCATGGGTAAGCCCAGCACGCAGCTGAGGCCAAGCACGGTCATGCAGTCCTTACACAAACGGCTGGCCCGACCCTTGCTGGATTTCTCCCAGCCACCGCCCCGTAGTCGCCACAGCTTGAACACCACCAGGCCCAGCATGCAGGAATTGAAAATCACAACCAGGCAGGGGAAGGCCACTGTGGTGACGTAAGTGACCGCTTGTCTGTGGGGGAAGTCACTGCTGATCCAGCATCTGTGGGTTGTCATTGACGTGCGTCAGTAAACGTGTTTCGTAAATCGTAGTTCGTAATTTATGCTCAGTGGGGATTGCTCTAAGACTGCAAGGGAAGTTGCGCTTCCTCCTCCTTCCTAAAGTGCTGAAATATGTACATTTCATTGATGCAATATGCACTAGAAAACCTTCATCTTTTGTTCACAGTCAGCTACTTTTACCCCTGCAGCGCTACGGTGCTGAGCCTCTTAGGACTTTGGTGGGGAAGCAAAGAATGGGTTGTTCCACTACGCGAAAGGGTAGGGTCATTGGGTGAATGCTGGGCTTTGTCCCGCCCATCGGACGCTCAGCGTCTCTGGGGGTCTGTGGGGCCGTGGGCTGGCCAGGATGCTCGGCTTCTGCATGATGATTGGACGATCTGTCTGAGGCGGAATCGCTTTTTGATTGACACTGAAATGAACAAATCAGCGATGTGGAAGTATAAACCTCCACACGAGCAGTTTTTCATTCCAAGACTTTACCGATCCCCAGCCACTTTGTCTTTGTTAAAAATGACCAGGAATTTACATTTCAATAAATTAACACATTTAGGATGTGGGAATAACAGGAATATTCCTATATTGTGGACCTTTTACCCTTTTGAGAACATACACACATACTGTGACGTCGGGCCGCCACTACATTCATTTTCTCCACAAGAACAACATTGGCTTACGTACAGGTGCGGCGATGACGTGTGATTGTTGGCGTCACGAAATTTCAGCTTGTGCTTCCCGTAGACACCGCAGACGCCACAAAGCAGAGTGATGAGTGTGGGCAGGCCTGATGGGGAAAGACAACAGTCTTCAATGTCATACTTTCAGCTGTGGGTGTGAAAGTCACGCGTGCTACACTTCCTGAACGGTTGTTTACGATCGGCTCATCACCGCTTTCAATGCAGACGGAGCAGTTGGCTGCTTACCGCTGTTGCAACATTGGTTCTGTTGCTGCTGCTGTGTTGTAGTAACTTGCTTATATGGTACCGTGCAATCAGAGCTCTTTGTTTTCCTTCCAACTTTCCCATGCACTCCAAATGACTATTAAGGTAAAAATAAATGAACTTGCTATATATGAGTTTTCACATTTAGGAATGAGATGACACCCGTGAAATAACACCTATACAGTCACTATTGCACAACTGTTATGCTACAGGGGACTAGATGGATGCAAGCTAACCAGTTAGCCTCAATTTTATTTTTCTGAACCTAAGGGCTTCAAATGGAGTGGGTAGAAGGACAAAGTGAGAAGGCACCAACTTAGTTCTTCCACATGAATGGGAGGACAACCTTTTTTCACTCTGCATCCATGCAAGGTATGGTAATGTAATAAGGATGGATGTCTGGTCATGTAACATTACTGCTGCCTAGTCTATAGTCCATAGTCCATAGTCCACGAAACGGTGGTCATTCATTCATTCATTTCTGAAACAGCACGATATAGTGAGGGAACAACAACCGAACCGCGATATTGAGAGGGACGACAATGTTAAGAAATGCCGGGAAGCGATTGCCAGTATTGCATTGTGTGAGAACTCTTGAGGAGCATGGTCTCACCCCAGCCCACCACACTCAGCTTGAGCAGGTATCTTCTGATGTAGATGTTGAAGACTCGCACCAGCAGGAGGTAGAGGTGGAAGCCCTCCAGAGCCGACCAGCTGACAGTGGCCAGTAGCGACCAGTGCAGAAGGAGGCCCAGCGCCCGGCAAAACCAGTCCGCCTTGTCCTCCTTCAGCCTCCAGGCCCAGAAGCTGCAGAGCAGGAAGCTGAGGTGCAGGCACAGCAGCGCCGCCGTCAGGTGCATGTGCAGGCTGACGGCTTTTTCCGGATGCTGTTTGCTATCAAGACACACAGCAGCAGATTTTGAAGCTGATTGCCACTTCCTCAAGTAGAGAAACAGAACTGAAACTGACTGTAGGCAGACGTAGATGATCAAACTGAAGATCGTGAAGAAGACTGAGAGTGCTGATCCGACATAGGTGATCAAACTCAAGTTGAACGCATCCTCTTTACTCAGTGAGACGTCGGGGTTCTAGGAAGGAAGGAAGGAAGGAAGGAAGGAAGGAGGTGTTGCAAGAAGTGTTCAGTTCAACATTATTTTACTCATAACTACACATTGTCTTCCCTGTTACAAAAATAAATACTGCATGGTAACATAAACATTTACAAAGACAGCGGTGTGCCGTCAGCTGGCCTAACCATTCCCAGAAGCACTGACCTACATTTCAAATTGTAATGAAATCATATTAATTTATTCCTAACAGTCGATTAGCTTCATTTCATAGAGGGTTTGGCAGTGTATGCATATCCATCCATTTTCTTCCGCTTATCCCAGGTCGGGTTGCGGGGACAGCAACCTAAGCAGGGAAGCCTTAAACTGATGAGTGTATGCGTATGTTCCATGTTTTTTGTGTCCAATAAGATTGCAACTTTTTTGTGTTGCCATTTCAATGTAATCTTCCCGGGGCCTTCAGAATAGGCTGTTGGCCCCTGTCACTTATATCCTGTTATTATTTTCTCCCATTTAGACTTCTGATTTGCCTCTCAAAGCCAGCTTTCGGCCACCCCCTGTTCTGATGGGTTGATCAGAGCAAAATTACTGAAGCGGAGGAAACTGGTATGTCTGGCGAGTAGATGTAAAAGGTTTTCTAGTTATATAGCGCCACATCACAACATTGCTGACAGCATCTCATGGCACGAAAAAAAAACGAAGCAACTGAAACCCCATACGGGCAAACACTCGGCGACGGAGGTAAGGAAAAACTACTTCTGGAAAAGCCACTTTGATCAGAACCTTGTCTCTGTGGGGGCGGACGCACTGAGAGACGAGTTACCCGTAGTAATGTTAGCCAAAACAAAAACATATACCAGGGGGGTGCAAAGTGCTGTTTTTAAAAACATATTTTTATTGTTCACACATTCTAAAAATATAACAAAAAAACTGACAAAACAACAACAAAAATATGAAAAACCTCCAGTCATTTTACAAGAATAAAGTAAAAATATTACGAGGAGAAATCACGTTATTTTAGTAGAGTAAAGGAGAAATTGTAAAAAAAAAAAAAGATTTTTTCAAAGTCACAGTACTAAATAAAGTTGTACGTTTGGGAAAATTAGTTGACGGCAAAAGTTATAATGTTCCGAGAATAAAGTCAAAATCGCTAATTTACAAGTGGAAAGCTGAAATGTGCTTTTTCATCTACTGTACATCACAAAACTGAGATGCAGTTTTTTCTTGAAATATATGTAGTTTCTTGGCATATCTACTGTAAATGTGTCGCTTTACAAAATATCAACGTGGCAAACTTCCATTCTGTTATTTTTTACTATGCGGCCCTATGTGGAAAAAGTTTGGACACCCCTGACATGTACATCAGCGCTCCCTTCATAAAGTCTCTAAAATGTTTTTAGTGCTTACAAACCCCCGTAGATCATGTTGTCTCTGATGTTTGAAGCGCCAGATTCTAAAATCCACGAGGAAAAACTGAGGACGAAGAGCTCAGAATGAAAGTAGTCTGGATAGCGGTGTCTGTGTTCCTCTTGAAAGTGAAAGTTAAGCTTGTGGGCGAGAAACTCCGTGAGTTCTATCTGTGCCACATGTTGCAAAAGCCTTCCTATGAGAAGACTGAATCCAAGTGTAAGTGCAACAGTACAATAATACAAGTACAATAATAATATCCAACAGTGTGTTAGGTTAGCTTGTCTTTCATCTTTGCAAAAACACACAAAGCTGTCCCTCATTTATCGCTGTTGGTCGCAGACTCAACCGTGATTAGAGAATTTCGGCAAAGTGGGATTCAATATTAATAAATTAAACTTTTTCATGATTATGTCATAGAAAACCCGTTTACAGTGTTCTGTATAGAGTTTCAACATTATTAGAGCCCTCTAGACACGAACTAACACCCCATAGTGGCCTTTACGCTTCTGTTAATATAGTAGATATAATCAGACAATATAAGACATGTTAGACACATAAATATGATAAGAAGATTCACAGGTTAGCAGCTTTTTGTTTTTTTCTGGACAGCATACTTCCTGTGGTGGGTATTGTCTCATCGGTGTCATGTAATGGCGGCTTTAAATGGCTTGACACTCGTATTACCCAACATGGCAGACATAATAAGATTTAAGACATAAATTAAACTCCTGTTTGTGTGTGTTTCACAGTAAACGTGTTCCCTACCAGACAGGAAGTGATGTCGAAGAAAGGAAGGAAGTTGTAGCTTGTCGTGGGTTATGGCCTAAACAGTAAGACGCGGTATTGCTATGAATATTATGTTATTATTATTATTGTGCTATAATTGAAACCTTCAATTAATGCCTGTAATGTCGATCATGCGTGGTGCTCGCTCACCTGTGACACCTACTGGCCAATGTAGAATAATAGAATTCCATTCGCAATTACGATGTATTTTAGTTCATTGAGTTAGCTGGTGCAGCCATTTTTATGCTTGATTTAAGCCAAGAATAAGTGTTATGTTGTCTTTGACATTTGCAAAAGAAGACATAAGTTTCATTTACCACGAGTACGGCAAAGAAGCTCAGGTGGTTGCAACGGCAAACAAAGTCACTTCCTGTGTCGCTGGTGTTACAGCCGTATGTGCTCCAGTCGCCTAAAAACAAAAGACAGACGCATGAGGGAGGTGTCGTTTCCACACAGGAGTACCAGCCAAACGGAGCACGTGGTCCACCTGTTCCTTCTTCCTGGTTTGACTCTTTCCAAAACACGCAAGTCCCGTTGCGAACCTGAAAAGTTTGTCAAAGTCAGAGAACAGCAGGTGGTGACGTGTCTCGGCGGGATGGTTTGTTTTTACCGTTTTGTTGTGTTTGAAAGTCAATGTGATGGGTTCTGGGAGGTTCTGAAGCGGGGATTGGCCCGCATGCAGAACCAGGACGGTCCCCCCTAACACTTTGCCTGAAAGACCTTTTCGGACCCTTCTCCCTTGTTTTGTCCTTTGTGGCTACACAAAGAGCAAGAGAAGGTTTCATATTACATGCAACCTTCAAAGCCGTCATCGCACCTTCTTCTTCTACACTTCTGACCTTGAAATGAGCGCTGTCCAGCACGGTGGCCACCACCAACACCTCACGGCTGTCAGGGCCTCCGGCTCTCTGGAGGGCTGACGACGGCATGCGAATGCCGTGTTGATTAGTAGGACGTATTTCCGTCTGATAACGAACACGGCAAAAGTACAAAATAAATAAGATCCGCATGGGACCAAAGTGTAGCATGTAGCACGCGTGTAGCATCTTTGCCCTAAAGTTAGTCAAGCCTTGCATTTATGCATGTTCTGAATTTTGTCGCATTTGTTGCCTGGTGTGTTTTTGCAGTAGCATTTGTGCCTAATCGGAGACTATACACCAGGGTGTCCAAACTGCAGCAAAAAAAAATGGCAGCAAAAATGAGAAAATGAGCAGTAATATTACAAGAATAAAGTCAAAATATTAAGAGGAATAAGTTATTACACAAGAATAATGTCGTAATAAAACACGGTCTTTTAATAGTGTAAAGATTATAAATATGAAATAAATAGTACTTTTTAAAAAGTCAGGAATATCATGAGAAACAATGTACAAAATTTTAATTTTTGGACAATTAGATTGCAGAAAAAGTTAAAATGTTATGAGAATAAAGGTATTATTACATGAGAATAATCACAGGAAAAATAACATTATTTAGTAGTGCAGATGAAATATGAAATAAAAAATACCTTTTTTAAAAGTCAAAACACAAAAAAAAACAAAACAACAACAAAAAAAACAGAGAAAAAACATAGCCTACCAAGTTGTATATTTTTTTGGAAAAATTGATTGCAGAAAAAGGTATAATATTGTGACAATATAGTCATAATATTAGAATGCCATAATTACAAGAAGAAAATTTACAAAAAGACAAAAAAAATCATCAGCAGAAATGGAAAAAACAGCTGCAATTTTACAAGAATAAAGGAAAAATCAAAAAATTAAAATATGAAATAAAAAGTCAAAATGATTAGATATGTACAAATGTGCATCCACAAGAAAGTTGAAATACTTGGAAAATTACAAAAATAAACAGTAAAAATGGGCCATGTTTATACTAATAATATGTTTAAAAAGATCGTCTTACCTCATTAGATGGGTCAACTTGAAGAAAAATGAAGCCGGCATTCCTTCGACGCGCTGGTGTGCATCGCACAATATTTTCAGTGAAACACCTAAAAACACAAACACAAAATCATAAGACTGGCCTTATCATCTCCATCACCCGTCCACTTTTGAGAGCAGATGGTCGTGTCCTTCCATGGTATGTCCTTTCTCTGGACATGTCCATAGAGTCTGGTCTCTCTGAGTATCTCCAAAACCTCTAACATGTGCTGTCCTTCTGATGTGCTCATTCCTGATCCTGTCCATCCTGGTCAAACCCTTAGAGAACATCTTCATCTCTGCTCCCTCCAGCTCTACCTCCTGTATTTTCCTCAGCGACACTGGCTCTAGACCAAACAACATAAAATGGCTGAAAAAGTGTATTGTAGATATTATTGACTCCAGTCAATGTGGATTTATACCAGGAAGAATATTATCAGACAATATGTTTGTACAACTGTGTACAAAAGAACAATCAGGAAGCTGCAGCATTGACAAGAGATGACAAAAGGGCCTATGATTTGGTAAATTGGAACTTTCTAACTGAGACTTTAAACCTCTTTGGAATCGGGATTATCCAATTTATGGATTAAAGCATTGGTGGCACTGTATCCTGAAGGAACATTATCACAAGCCCAGCAAAAACTAGTTGAAAACAATGAAAAGACATTTTTAACATATGTTGAAACACTGTTTTGCAATTAGATTGCATGAAAAATTACAATGTCACGTGACTCAAGTCCAAATATTAAGAGAAAAAGTTAGAATGTCGTAATGTTACGAGGAAACATACGCTGAAACAATGCTCAGATTTGGTTAAAAAGTCAAAGGTAAAAAGACGTCTCCATAGAGACGCCCCTTTCCTGTCTATATTTGGTTGGAAAGTGTCTGTTATTTTTGGGCTGTGTTTAGACCAAATCAGTTGGACTAGACTCAGCCCCAAGTTTTTCATGTTAACTTGTGGGCTAAATCAAGGCAACCAACCGGATTTAGCCCACAAAACAACGTCCAAATGACATCTAAAGTTGGCTGGGCAAGATCATTCATAATCCACAGAGGAATGCATCAGGGTGAACGTTTATCCCCACTACTATTTGCCCTGTGTATATACGAGTATTGCCGTTGATAACGAAACAAATAGATGACATTAAATGTAAATTAATACCAATAAATCACTCAGTTATTCAAAGTTTGAAGGATCATTAGAAATGTCATAGGGATGGTTAAAAAATGAAATATTTAGTCAGATCTTACGAGACCTCTTTGAAATGAGTTATGGTGTCTTTGGAAAATAAAATACGGATGCAGTAAACTCGTCCCATGTGGAATACTGAATGAACATTTCCAGGCACTACCAATACCGTTGTCAAAAATGCATGGATTTTATTGGAAATAACGAAAAACAACGAATAAAATACAAACGATTACTTAAATCTAAAGATGGGCGAGTTCTAAGTGTACCAAACTACCCGAATCCTTACACTTCAAAAGTGGTGGAATGGAAAGAGTGAACCAAAATGGAAGAATGTGGAGACGACTGCAGTAAGCGTGCGACATTACCTCATATACAAAAGTCCAAATGGAAAGAAAATCAACAACAGAACTTTTGCATTCTCAATAAATTATTAACATACAAAATGATTGACAATTTTATTGTGCCTCTTAGAGAAATGAGTAAACTTCGCCCCAAACAGATAAGATCGACTATTCGGTGAATGGGCTGATCAATATGGAATCACTGGAGTGCCAAAATTAAAGGGAAATACAAGTAGAAATATAAAGACAATCAATATTAAAAAAGATATACAAATGTAGTCATAATCTTTATCCTTTTTTCTGTATTGTCTTTGTCTTTTCCATTTGTCCAATGCAAGCTATGAACTAAAAGCAAAGGCAAAACAGCAAAGGCTGTGGGCGGGTCACTAGTCCCATCCAGGCTGTCTTCTATCAGCAGCTTCGATATGGACGCCATCATGTAAGCATGTGCACGGTGGCGCAATAGTGACGTTACTTCCTGTCCCTGACGAGCTACATTTAAACATATGCGGTAGACCCGCGACCCGGACCCGGATAAGCGGTGGAAAATGGATGGATGGACGGTAGTTGCTACTACATAGCCACTGTGGTATGGACTAGTGACCCTCCGCCAGCTTGAGCCATCCGGTAAACACAATGAGAAAAAGCACGTGGAAAAGACAAAGACAAAACAGGAAAATCAACGACCAAGCAGAAAAAAACACAGACAGTAAAGAAAAAGCAATGATAAAAAGGAAAACTAATATGACTACTTTGTACACATTTTTGTATTATTGAGTCTCTTTTTATCTCCTTTTACTTTTGGCGCTTCTGTGATTCCATAGAGAAAGGGCTAGTAACATACGCAGCTGATGTCCAAAATACTAAGGAGTCATTTGAGTCACATCTTCTGATGTTTGATCTGGCAAGTGTAAAATAACTTTGATCAAATGTAGAATGACTTCCCTCTGATAGGAAAAATCCGGCAAAAATTGACGGTTGATTTTGCTGATGTTGTTTTGGTGCGCTTTGTTGTTGGACGACATCCGAGTAGCCGTTACAACCCTAAATATGGTAGCAATTTTGAGCACAGAGCTTGTCTAGGGACCAAATTTAAGCTTTTTCCTAATTTATGGGAGGGCGTACATATCTACAGTACCCCTGGTCACATGGGACCATTAAACCTTACCTGGTCCAGGAAACATTCCCTTGCAGGCAGGCAGAGAGGACCCTTTCACAGCCTGTCAGACAGGACGAAGGGCAATAACGTCAGAGACGTGGAGGACAAAGACAAGAGATGTTGGAGCATCACTTACTCTGGCTAACCGTGTTCTTCATCGTCGGACACTGGGCCGAGCAATCTCCACGGCCTTAAAATGAAGGCCAAAGCATCAGTAAGCGTGTGACGCTCGCAAGCAGACAACGTGAAGAAACTCACCGTTGGCGGCGCGACAGAAGCAGAAGAGCAAAAGGAGCAAGAGAGGTGGCGTGTGAGCCATGATCGCATGTGATGTCCCGTGGCGGTCTGACGCCAGCCAGCAATTTCACATCTGTATAAAAGATGCGGTTGGAAGAACATGAAAGGACAGCTCACTGTGAGCACACTGATGCGCACTAGTGGTTGCAATGATGCAGTGATATCATTCATCACAGAGGCCCTGTCGGGGACAGGAAATCCACGTCATGGCGCGCTTACTCCATCTACACACACGACACCTTTCCTCTTCCTATCTACCTTAATCTACAAAAAAAGAAAAATCCACTTACAGGAAATCTAACTACATATACACTTTGAGTCACTTGCTGAACGTCAGTCGAGACCGAAAAAAGAGGAAGTTTCCAAATACAAGGCGTTTCCCCGATTTAGCAAGCGTGACGGTCGACAGGCGCAGGCACTGACGAGGTGAAAGTCACACACATCCTCTTGCATTGCTAAATGTCATCCAATGGAATAGCCCGGTCGCTCTGCGACGTGGGTTGTATTTGTGTCAGTCAGCATCATAACGTCCACAACTTCATGTCTTTGGACAGAAGTAACAGAAACAGGGGATGAATTAGGAGATAGAAAGTTCATAATACTCATAATGATGAGATTTAAAAAGTCAAAATTATGAGGAAATCATAATTATGACAAGTCAGAATAGTAAGATAAAGTCATGAGATTAAAAAGGTCTAAATTATGAGATCAAATGTCAGAATTATGGGAGAAATTGAAATGGTGACATAAATCAAAATTATGACATATGAAAGCCGTAATTATGAGATCTAAATTATGACATAAAAACATATAATTATGATAGGAAAGTCAAAATTGTTAGATAAAAGGTCATGAATTGTGAGATTTTAAAAAAATCAAGATTATGAAATATAGTCAAAATTATGGCATAAATCAGAATTATGAGTTAAGAAAGCCATATTTTTTATTTTCTTCAAATCATTAAAGTATTGTTGAATCCATCCATCCATAGGCTTTTTTATTACACAGCAGGTGCAAAAAATATTGTTTGGCTTTTATAACAAACCTGTGAGTCTAATGAAAAAAAACGTCCTTCCAATAAAAGACAAAATTGGAAAAAAGGCCGTGCAAAATACTGAAGCAGTGCGATTATTGTGTTGATCCAGGCTGCTGTTTATTGTGTGGGCTGTAGAGGGCAGTGGTGTTCAGCGTGCTGGTTAGAGCAAGCGTCTGGAGTCAAGTGTTGACATGCAAATAAACGACCAACTGAATTACAATGATTTAGGCAAGCCCCACTGGTCAAATACAGTTTTTTTCCTGCCATTTTCTTGGAAATTCCTTACCCCTAAAAAGGCCTGGTAGTCTCTGCAGTTGAGCAAATGCAATCCCTGTACAACATAAGGTCGGTATGACTCGTGACTGTTAACCTGGTGCACTCTCTCACCGTTACGTCTTCCTGTGTGTCTTTTCAGTCCCCTTTGTCCACATTAGCGGTTTGTCCAGAGTGTCTCCCCACGTGCCGAACAAATGTTGAACGATCGCTAAAACTTTTGCTGCAAACCGAACACGAAAATGGCTTCTCTCCCGTGTGCGTCCTTGTGTGTCTCCTCAAGTGTTCCCTTTGAGAGAATCTTTGACCGCACACTGAGCAGCTGAAGGGTTTCTCCCCCGTGTGTGTTCTCGTGTGCTTGTTCAGCGTGGAACGGTCGCTAAAAGTCGCGTTGCAGACGGAGCAGGAAAAGGGTTTTTCTCCAGTGTGCGTTCTTGTGTGCGTTATCAAATTTGACTTGCGGGAGAATTTCTCTCCGCAGAAGGAACAGCTGAAAGGTTTCTCCCCCGTGTGCCGTCGAATGTGTTTCACTAATGTCGACTGATCGCTATAACTCGTATTGCAGAATGGGCAGGAAAATGGTTTCTCTCCGGTGTGGGTTCTGGTGTGTTTGCTTAAATTGCTCCTCTGAGCAAACGTTTTACCACAAACCGAGCAGACGAACGGCTTCTCTCCCGTGTGCGTCCTCATGTGCACTGTCAGCGTTTTCTTGTCGTAAAAAGTTCTGCTGCATTCCGAGCACGTCACTCGCGTGCTGTCAGCGTGACTTGTCATGTCAGGCTTGGGCTCTTCATCATCAGCGTCAGGAGAGTGTGATGTTGGGTCGTTGCGGTCTGCTTGTGATCCTCCACAGTAGAATCCATCGGCTTCTTCTTCTCTCTTCTCCTCCCTCTGACTTTCGTCGTCATCATCTTCACCCTTCACAATGACACGGATGACTTGGTCCTCCTCCAGTCCTTCGAGATGCTCTCCCTCCTGACTGATGCTGTGGTCCTCCTCCTCTTCTTTAATGTGGGGGAGCTCTACCTCCTCGTGATCCAGCTTGCAGCAGATCCCGGTCCCACCCATATCCTCCATTGTTTTTGTATTCAAAGAGTCCTTTAAGTTTTTATGGTAAGGCGTGCTGGCAAAACAAAGAAATGCATCATCCTCATCAGAAAATGTATCTTTTTGGGGATTGGAACAGACCAAGTGAATACAATAAAAAGCTACCACGCCAGAAGACGCACACAAACCTGCTCTGTGTGACAACACGGCGATGTTCTCCTCTTTCGTCCTCCTCTTCCACTAAGCAGTGCAACTATTCCCTCAGCTGCTTCAGCGTTTGGGCTTCACGGCTGAAGATGTTAGGCGAGCATCAGAGTCTTTGTTAGCAGCTAGCAAGATACGCTACCCTGACAAACGTCGAAACGCGCGGACATGCCGGACTTTTCCCGCGAGGGACATGATGAAATTTAATACCTCATCAAAGTTATGTCCTTCATAACGCGCCGGAAACATCTCGGCTACGAACACATTCACGTCCATTTAGCAAACACAACATCTCGCCCAAAGGCAGAGCAACCGGAAGTAGCAGCTACGGCAACTCCACTTGGACAAACTACCTTCGCGCCAACTCGTTTCTCCGACGGAGTATTGGGGCCACATGAAAAAGTCGTCATTCTTCTTCTTCGTTCTTTTAATGGCGGGTGGCAACCATCGGTTAGGGTGCATGCCACCACCTGCTGTCCCTTGCAGTGAGCACTTCCGGTCAATCTGGGTTTGTGTAAAAAAAAAATCACCCCAAACAAAACCTGTAGAATGATTTCTATTCAGTCGTGAAAACTAACACCCAACTACACCCTGTGACCTTCAGATGTGCCTTCAGTGCCTGTCTCCGTTCCTTGTCGCTGTCACCTGGAAACTCCAGCCCCTACGTAGATTGTACACGTTATCCATAAATATTCCTCCGTTATGTACTTCCTACATTCCATTACCACGTGCTGCACATTTTCTGAGATCCCACATAGCTCACATTTATCTGACTCGGCTTTGCCTAATCCAAACAGTGTGGCCCTCAAAACGGTGTGCCCTAATCTAAGGAGAATAAACTACTTCCCCTCTCCTACACTTGAATTCCTCCCCTTGATGGATTGTTGAATATTTCTGCAAACAAGTGTCTGCCCTTCCTCCCTGTATCCCACAGCTTCTGCCAAGTCCCCTTAGTTGACGTAGTGATCGGGGATTCTGCTTCCCCTCTTCCAACCGGTAGATTAGTTAACTCGTTTTCTGACGATGTCAGTCGCTCTCTGCTATTTGGTCTGCTTTTCCATTGATCGTTATAGCAACATGTGCTGGGATCCAGCAGAACTCCACAACTACACCAGCCTTCTGTATTCGGAGCAGTGCTACATGAACAGCTCATCTCTAGATCAGATCAGATCCGAGAAAGGTTTCTTTCGCATTTAAGCTCTTCATAGCCGCAGCAGAGTCTGAGCAGATGACTTCCCTCACGGGTTGGATCTCCCCTATCCATTGCGATGCTACTATGACGGCTACCGTCTCTGCTGTAAATACTGACAAGTTATTGGCCATTCTTTTGCGAGTTTAAACATTAAAACCGGGGATATCCACGCCTGTCTCGACATAGCCAGATACTGTGTCCTTTGAACCATCTGTGTAAATATTGAGGTATCTATAGAATCTTGTTCTCAAGTAGCTTTCAGTTAGGGATGCACGGTCAACTCCATTCCACCCTTTTCTTCGCTCTATTAACGTACAGTCTACATCTGGTGAAGGTAACCACCAATTTTCCTTTTCTCAGCAAAAATCATGTAACACGTCTCACGTGGGGACATTATAGAACCCCAGTTTAAGACCATTCTTCGGCTTTGTGGAGCTGGCCACATGGCTGACATTTCTCCCTCGCTTCCATTGGGCCCCGTCATCCACATGTAGAGATGATCCAATATCTCTGCCAACATCAACAAATCTGTCATTAATCATGATATTAAACAATACGGGGCTAATCGAGCTGTCTTGCGGAACACCATTTGAGATGCTGTGTTGTTTGGATACGGCATCTCCTACTTTCAGAAGACCCATATGAAGAGAAACATTAGGAGTGACCGCACCTCGCCCGGACGTGGGATACCGGGGCCTCACCCTGGAGCCAGGCCTGGGGGAGGGGCTCGCAGGCGAGCGCCTGGTGGTCAGGTCTTCACCCGTGGGACCTGGCCGGGCCTAGCCCGAAGAAGCCGCACGGGAACTCCCCCCCGCAGACCCACCACCTGCAGGGGCAAGCATAAGGGTCCGGTGCTGTGTGATTTGGGCAGTGGTCGAGGGCGGGTGTCCGGGCGACCTGGGCTTCGGCGACCAAATCTGGTTCTTGGGACATGGAATGTCACTTCTCTGGTGGGGAAGGAGCCCGAGCTTGTGGAAGAGGCGGAGAGATTCCGACTAGATATAGTCGGACTCACCTCAACCCACAGTTTAGGCTCTGGAACCAAACTCCTTGAGAGGGGCTGGACCTTGTTCTTCTCTGGAGTTGCCGCTGGGGAGAGGCGGCGAGCTGGTGTGGGCTTATTGTTAGCCCCCCGGCTTGGTGCCTCTGTGTTGGAGTCATCCCCAGTAAACGAGAGGGTCACTTCCCTACGCCTTAGGGCTGGGGAAAGGGTCCTGACTGTGGTTTGTGCCTATGCGCCGAACGGCAGTTCAGAGTACCCAGCCTTCTTGGAGTCTATCAGAGGGGTGCTGGAGAGCACCCCAGCTGGTGACTCCATAGTTCTACTGGGAGACTTCAACGCCCATGTGGGCAATGACAGTGTGACTTGGAGGGGCGTGGTTGGGAGGAACGGCCTCCCTGACCTGAACCCGTGCGGTGTGTTGTTGCTGGACTTCTGTGCGAATTACAGTTTGTCCATAACGAACACCATGTTCGAACATAAGGATGCCCATAAGTGCACTTGGCACCAGGACACCCTAGGTCGCAGGTCTATGATCGACTTTGTGGTCGTATCATCAGACCTGCGTCCGTATGTTCTGGACACGCGGGTGAAGAGAGGGGCTGAGCTGTCAACTGACCACCACCTGGTGATGAGTTGGATTAGATGGCGGGGAAGGATGCCGGACAGACCTGGCAGACCCAAACGCGTAGTGAGGGTGTGCTGGGAACGTCTGGCAGAATCTCCCGTTCGTCGAGTCTTCAACTCTCATCTCCGGCAGAGCTTCGCCTGCATCTCGAGGGAGGACCGGGATATTGAGTCCGAATGGGCCGTATTCCGTGCCTCTATTGCTGAGGCAGCCAGTTGTGGTTGCGGCCGCAAGGTGGTCGGTGCCAGTCGTGGTGGCAAGCCCCGAACCCGATGGTGGACACCGGGGGTTAGGGCTGCCGTCAAGCTGAAAAAGGAGTCCTATCGAGCATGGATGGCTTGCGGGACTCCCGAAGCAGCTGACAGGTACCGGCAGGCCAAGCGGCACGCGGCTTCGGCGGTGGTCGAGGCAAAAACTCGGGTGTGGGAGGAGTTCGGTGAGGCTATGGAGCACGACTTTCGGTCGGCCTCGAAGAGGTTCTGGCAAACCGTCCGACACCTCAGAAAGGGGAAGCAGCCCCCAGTTCACACTGTTTACAGTGCGGACGGGGGCTTGCTGACCACGACTGTGGATATAGTTGGTCGGTGGAAGGAATACTTCGAGGCCCTTCTCAATCCCACTGACATGCCTTCCATAGAGGAAGCAGAGTCTGAGGATACGTACGTGGACAGTTCTATCACCGTGGCTGAGGTAATTGGGGTAGTCAAATCACTCCCCAGTGGCAAGGCTCCGGGGGTAGACGAGTTCCGCTCAGAATTTCTCAAGGCTCTGGATGTTGGAGGACTGTGTTGGTTGACACGCCTCTACAACATTGCATGGAAGTCAGGAACAGTACCTCTGGACTGGCAGACCGGGGTGGTGGTCCCCATTTTTAAAAAGGGTGACCGGAGGGTGTGTTCCAACTATAGGGGGATCACACTCCTCAGCCTTCCTGGGAAAGTCTACTCCAGGGTGCTGGAGAGAAGGGTACGACCGTTAGTCGAACCTCGGTTAGAGGAGCTGCAATGTGGTTTTCGTCCCGGTCGCGGAACACTGGACCAGCTCTACACCCTTGCAAGGGTACTCGAGGGTATGTGGGAGTTTGCCCAACCAGTCTACATGTGCTTTGTAGACCTGGAAAAGGCATTCGACCGTGTCCCTCGTGGTGTCCTGTGGGGGGTGCTCCGGGAGTACGGGATTGATGGTCCGCTTCTACGTGCCATTCGGTCCTTGTACAATCGAAGCAGGAGCCTGGTTCGCATTGCCAGCAGTAAGTCGAGCTTGTTTCCGGTGAACGTTGGCCTCCGCCAAGGCTGCCCTTTGTCACCGATTCTGTTCATAATCTTCATGGACAGAATTTCTAGGCGCAGTCAAGGTGTTGAGGGAGTCCAGCTTGGTGACCTTAGGATCTCGTCTCTGCTATTTGCAGACGATGTGGTCCTTATGGCCTCATCAGGCTGTGACCTTCAGCGTTTACTGGAGCGGTTTGCAGCTGAGTGTGAAGCTTCTGGGATGAGACTCAGCACCTCCAAATCCGAGGCCATGGTTCTCAGTCGGAAACGGGTGGACTGTACCCTCCGGGTTGGGAGTGAGGTCTTGCCTCAGGTGGAGGAGTTCAAGTATCTCGGGTTCTTGTTCACGAGTGAGGGAAGGTTGGAGCGTGAGATCGACAGACGGATCGGTGCAGCATCTGCAGTAATGCGGTCGCTGTACCGGACCGTCGTGGTGAAGAGAGAGCTGAGCCGGAAGGCAAAGCTCTCTGTTTACCGATCGATCTACGTTCCCACCCTCACCTATGGTCATGAGTTATGGGTCATGACCGAAAGAATGAGATCGCGGATACAAGCGGCGGAAATGAGTTTCCTTCGTAGGGTGGCTGGACTCACCCTAAGAGATAGGGTGAGGAGCTCGGCCATCCGGGAGGAGCTCAGAGTAGAGCCGCTGCTCCTTCACATCGAGAGGAGCCAGTTGAGGTGGCTCGGGCATCTAGTCCGGATGCCTCCCGGGCGCCTCCCTGGTGAGGTGTTTCGGGCATGCCCAGTCGGCAGAAGGCCCCCGGGAAGACCTAGGACACGCTGGAGGGACTATGTCTCACAGCTGGCCTGGGAACGCCTTGGTGTCCTCCCGATGGAGCTGGAAGAGGTCGCTGGGGACCGGGAAGTCTGGACTTCCCTACTGAAGCTGCTGCCCCCGCGACCCGGACCCGGATAAGCGGTGGAAAATGGATGGATGGATCTCCTACTTTCACTCTAAATGTTCGATAAAAGTTGTAATTTTATGAAAACAAAGTAATATTTGGTGTCATACCTGACAAAGGAAAATGCAGCATAATTCTTTATGAAAAAGGGAAACTTTCCACTTGCTTCAGGCAAGATTTTATTTTTAACGGGACAGCAAAACAGAGCAGTTTGGCACAAATGAATTAGCATGAATTAGCATCACAATTAGCCCTCACTTGCCCCTTTTTTTGTTGTCTCAGGCAAAGCCTGTTACATCAAGTTACAGCTTTTATTCTCAAAAATGTACACTTTACTCTCGTAATATTACCAGTTTTTATCCTAATGACTTTATTCTCAAAATCTCGTGATTTGAATCCCCCGTCGTAACAGGCATTGCTTGAGACAGCTATAAAAACAGACAGACTTCTCAAAGTCTCAGATTTTTTTAATGTAGTCCTAATATTCCGTCATACACTTACATCATTTTTACGTCTTGGCTCATCCCAACATAGACTAGGGATGAGAATGGAAATCAGAGAAAAGTGTTTTAAAACGTTTGAGTTTATGGTGGTTTACAAGATGTAAAACATTAAAGCACGAGGAATACCTTGAAACCATCAAAATTACTAGCTAAACTTAAAACATATTTTAACAAGCTTCCCATTTTATTCACTGTAAATTAATCACAACATTATGAAACAATAATGAGACAAGAAAGCCATAGGAGATTAAAAAAGGTCAAATTATGAGATTAAAAAGTCATAATTATGAAATGAAATCATGATTATGAGATTTAAAAAAGTCAAGATTATGAGATAAAAAGTCATAATTATGAGATAAGTCAAAATCCGATCTGATACCGATATTTTTTTAATTAACTTTGGTTTCAAATATGAATTTGTGGAATTGGATATGGCTGTTAGATCGCTCGTCAAAGCATTACAAATAATCCAAAGTAGTGCTCAATGTTTTTAATTACACAGCATAAGCAACAATATTGTTTGGCTTTGGTAACAAACCTGTGTGAGTCTAATGAAACTAAAAATTCATCCTATAAAAGATAAAATTGGAAAAAAAGGCCATGCAAAATACTGAAGCAGTGCGAGTATTGTGTTGATCCAGGCTGCTGTTTATTGTGTGGGCTGTAGAGGGCAGTGGTGTTCAGCATGCTGGTTAGAGCAAGCGTCTGGGGTCAAGTGTTTACATGAAAAAAAAAACGGCCAACTGAATTACAGCCATCCTAACGTGCAATTACACAGCCGCCATTTCAATACTTTTAGGGTAGGACTAATCATGTGACATGCTTACACATCCATTTGTGGTGATTTAGAATATAACCGGCGGTTAAAGCAGCACTTCCCATGCCAGGTCCTGGCACCATGACAGAGGAGTACGGCACAGCGGGGGAAGACAACTGCCGTAACCTGGTAAAGTCAGGGGACTTTTGTGACCTTTGACCCTGGTAATTGAAGATTCAAGTCTGGACTTTCTACTGACGCTACTTTGCCATGAGTGCTTCTGGAACACAGCGATGCAGCATACGCGCAATAATGCTTACAGTGAGAGTTGAGATTTACTTTTCAGGGATTTTTACACTCTTAACTCGCCATTGTACTCATTGCGCTCGTGTTGCAATCACTTCAAAAACCCATTCGGATCAAACCAGTATATGCATCCACATCGACTCTGCTGGTCTTTATCGTCAGTCCGTAGCACTTTTAAGGCATTCTAAACCTTCCAACTGAATTTAAATGATTTAAGCAAGACTCCGATGGTCAAACAGTTTTTTTCTCCACAGTTTTGTCAAATACTTGTAAATTCCTTACCCCTAAAAAGGCCTCGTAGTCTCTGCAGTTGAGCAAATGCAATCCCTGTACAACAAAAGGTCGGTATGACTCGTGACTGTTAACCTGGTGCACTCTCTCACCGTTACGTCTTCCTGTGTGTCTTTTCAGTCCCCTTTGTCCACATTAGCGGTTTGTCCAGAGTGTCTCCCCACGTGCCGAACAAATGTTGAACGATCATTAAAACTTTTGCTGCAAACCGAACACGAAAATGGCTTCTCTCCCGTGTGCGTCCTTGTGTGTCTCCTCAAGTGTTCCCTTTGAGAGAATCTTTGACCGCACACTGAGCAGCTAAAGGGTTTCTCCCCCGTGTGTGTTCTCGTGTGTTTGTTCAGCGTGGAACGGTCGCTAAAAGTCGCGTTGCAGACGGAGCAGGAAAAGGGTTTTTCTCCAGTGTGCATTCTTGTGTGCGTTATCAAATTTGACTTGCGGGAGAATTTCTCTCCGCAGAAGGAACAGCTGAAAGGTTTCTCCCCCGTGTGCCGTCGAATGTGTTTCACTAATGTCGAGCGATCGCTATATCTCGTATTGCAGAATGGGCAGGAAAATGGTTTCTCTCCGGTGTGGGTTCTGGTGTGTTTGATCAAACTGCCCCTCTGAGCAAACGTTTTACCACAAACCGAGCAGACGAACGGCTTCTCTCCCGTGTGCGTCCTCATGTGCACTGTCAGCGTTTTCTTGTCGTAAAAAGTTCTGCTGCATTCCGAGCACGTCACTCGCGTGCTGTCAGCGTGACTTGTCATGTCAGGCTTGGGCTCTTCATCATCAGCGTCAGGAGAGTGTGATGTTGGGTCGTTGCGGTCTGCTTGTGATCCTCCACAGTAGAATCCATCGGCTTCTTCTTCTCTCTTCTCCTCCCTCTGACTTTCGTCGTCATCATCTTCACCCTTCACAATGACACGGATGACTTGGTCCTCCTCCAGTCCTTCGAGATGCTCTCCCTCCTGACTGATGCTGTGGTCCTCCTCCTCTTCTTTAATGTGGGGGAGCTCTACCTCCTCGTGATCCAGCTTGCAGCAGATCCCGGTCCCACCCATATCCTCCATTGTTTTTGTATTCAAAGAGTCCTTTAAGTTTTTATGGTAAGGCGTGCTGGCAAAACAAAGAAATGCATCATCCTCATCAGAAAATGTATCTTTTTGGGGATTGGAACAGACCAAGTGAATACAATAAAAAGCTACCACGCCAGAAGACGCACACAAACCTGCTCTGTGTGACAACACGGCGATGTTCTCCTCTTTCGTCCTCCTCTTCCACTAAGCAGTGCAACTATTCCCTCAGCTGCTTCAGCGTTTGGGCTTCACGGCTGAAGATGTTAGGCGAGCATCAGAGTCTTTGTTAGCAGCTAGCAAGATACGCTACCCTGACAAACGTCGAAACGCGCGGACATGCCGGACTTTTCCCGCGAGGGACATGATGATATTTAATACCTCATCAAAGTTATGTCCTTCATAACGCGCCGGAAACATCTCGGCTACGAACACATTCACGTCCATTTAGCAAACACAACATCTCGCCCAAAGGCAGAGCAACCGGAAGTAGCGGCTACGGCAACTCCACTTGGACAAACTACCTTCGCGCCAACTCGTTTCTCCGACGGAGTATTAGGGCCACATGAAAAAGTCGTCATTCTACGAGAATAAAGTCACAGTTGGTGTCAAGTTAAAATGGAGCATATTTCGCCAGGAAGGGAAGAAACTCTTCTCTTACTTCGGGAAGCTTTTATTGATAACGGGACAACAAAACAGCGCAGTTGGCCATAAAAAGATTAGCATGAGTTAGCATCACGTGCCCTAACGTACCCCGCCCCCCTCCATATAAGGCCCCCTTTAGCTGTCTCAGGTAATGCCTGTTACATCAAGCTAAGACCTTTATTTTCATAAAGGTACTACTTTACTGTCGTAATATTACCATCGTTTTCCCGTAATTTTAGGATTTTATTCTCGTAAAATTACGACTTTATTCTCGAAATCTCACATGATTTGAACACTTCTTTGCAGCAGGCATTTATGAATGAAAATTATGATTTTTTTCTTGTAATATCACTTTTATCCTCATAAAATTACAATTTTAAATATCAAAATCTCCGTTTTCTATTTTTTTTTCTGTTAGATGGGTACATAAAATGAATAAAACATAAAATCCAGATGCCTTCTTCTTTTCCTTTGGGCTTATCCCGTTAGGGGTCGCCACAGCGCATCAATTCACTATCTCTCCTCTGGACATGTCCCAACCATCTCAGTCTGGCCTCTCTGACTTTATCTCCAAAACCTCTAACATGTGCTGTCCCTCTGATGTGCTCATTCCTGATCCTGTCCATCCTGGTCACACCCAAAGAGAACCTCAGCATCTTCATCTCTGCTACCTCCAGCTCTGCCTCCTGTCTTTTCCTCAGCGGCACTGTCTCTAAACCAAACAACATCGCTGGTCTCACCACAGTTTTGTACACCTTTCCTTTCATTTTAGCTGAAACTCTTCTATCACACATCACACCCGACACTTTTCTCCACCCATTCCAGCCTGCCTGCACACGCTTCTTCACCTCTTTTCCACACTCTCCATTGCTCTGGACTGTTGACCCTAAGTACTTAAAATCCTCCACCTTCTTTATCTCTTCTCCCTGTAACCTCACTCTTCCACTTGGGTCCCTCTCATTTACACACATGTACTCCGTCTTGCTGCGGCTGACCTTCATTCCTCTCCTTTCCAGGGCAAACCTCCACCCCTCAAGCTTCTCCTCCACCTGTTCCCTGCTCTCACTACATATCACAATGTCATCTGCAAACATCATAGTCCATGGAGATTCCTGTCTAACCTCGTCCGTCAGCCTGTCCATCACCATAGCAAACAAGAAGGGGCTCAGAGCTGATCCCTGATGGAGTCCCACCTTCACTCGGAACTCCTCTGTCACACCTGCAGCACACCTCACTACTGTCTTACAGTCCTCGTACACGTCCTGCAATTTCACAAGTAGGTATTAGTAGCTATTGGCAATATTATGAAGAAAAAATGTCCTTTTTGTCGCATAGAGCTGAAATAGTGAAAAAAGACGTTTTTTAAAGTCGTAGTATAACAAACAAACAAAATAAAACAATGGCGATAAAACAGCTCTGCTAAAGTCAACCACGATCTTTTTTCCTGGAGACTGGTGCCTTTGGATCAGTTGGTCCTCGTGCTGTGTGCAATGATTGACACGCAGACCCGTCAGTGACTGCATGAAGCGTGTGTGATGCCAGCCAGGACAGTGGGAGAGACTTTCCATTCACAGACGGCGAGAAAACAAACAAAGTGAAGTCATTAAAATTTTTTACATTAATTAAAAAAAACATTTGTCCCGAGTTTATAATACTTTTCCTTATTAGCTTTAAAAATTGTTGTCTCTCACTACATTGCCCTCCAAAAACTCACGTGTGTTTTGCTGTTTCGTGGTTGACTATGGCCTGTTAATGGTTAAAATAAAATACACATAAAACAAAATTGTATGTTATTCTTTAAGTAATCATTTTCAAGCATAAAAAATGGCCAAATGAACTAAAATACAACCACAGAATTAGCCGTTAAGACCGCCATTCAACTTGTGAATGTAGTATTCTACATTGGCCACTAGGTGTCAGTAAATTTTCAATGAGACAAGCACCGGGCTCTATCGCCAGAACAACAGGCATTTATTGCGGAATTTATTTATCTCACCACAGTCACAAAAATAATAACTAAAAGAATACTCGTTATCATAATAATAACATGTGTTATTGTTGCAGCCATAGCCCACTTCCTGTTCACCACCGATTTTGCTCCCCTACAAGTTAAACTGCGGTAAAGGGTTTATTGTCTCTGATTATGTGTACTACATTGGGTAATATGCGTGTAAAGGTGACTATGTGTGTTAGTTCATGTATACATGGCTCTAATAATGGTAAAAAAACACATTTACAAGCTTGTAAACAGGTTTCTATGCCATAATCACAAAAAAATGCATTTATAAAGAAGGAATAGTACTTTTCAGAAAGTCACTTATTGTCTGGAACCAATTAACCGCGATAAAAACCGGGCAGCTGCCCCAAGCGGCATTTATTCGTGCCACATGGGGGGCGCGAGCACTGAAAAAAAAGAAAAAGGTCTGTGGGCGGGGGCGCTCATAAGTGGTCTCACCCGCGGAGTAATCCAATGTAGCGCCGATACTGCTCTTTTGCTTTTGTTTTTGGAAAACACAAATTGGGAAGTGAATGTAGCCCACGACCAGAAGCTGTTGTTTATGTCGTGGCCTTCAGCCTTACTCCTGCGCACCCTTACCAAGCAGAGCGCCCTTTGCGGAGTGCAATCGCAAGTGATTAGTGAGTGACGAATGATAGCTAAAACTCGTGTTGCAGATTGAACAGGAAAATGGTTTCTCTCCGATGTGCAACCTCGTGTGTGCTATCAAAGATTCCTTCCGAACGAACATTTTCTCACAGAATGAGCACGAAAACTTTTTGACTCCGGGGTGCGCTGAGGCGTGTTTCCTCAAACTGCCCTTGCTAGAACATCTTTTACCGCAAACTAAGCAGATCAGTGGATCCACCGCGGCGTGAACTCTCATGTGTATCAGCAAGGACGACTCGTCGCGAAAGCCTTTTTCGCAGACTGCGCAGGTTACCGGTTTGCCTTTGCCGTTGGCGTGCGCTCTCAAGTGTGTGCGTAAGCATTCCTTGCGAGAGAATCTTTGGTCGCACAGAGAGCAAGCAAACGGTTTCTCTCCGGTGTGCGTTCTCATGTGGTAAAACAATCCAGAGCGATGACTGAATCGTGTGTGGCACACCGGGCAGGAAAACGGTTTCTCCCCGGTGTGCGTCCGCGTGTGTGTTATCAAAGAATCCTTCCGAGCGTACTTCTTGTCGCACAACGTGCACATAAACGGTTTATCTTCTGACTGACAAAAAAAAACGTGCTTTTTCAAAGACTTCCTGGAGCCAAACGTTTTGTCACACTGGGAGCACGTGTGTTGTGTCTTATCTGCTGAAGAGTCCGCGTCGGGAGTGTGTGACGTCATGTCGTCGCTGTCTGATAGCGGAGCGAAGAGATTGTCCGCTTGTGAGCCTCCACAGTGGTCTATGTCAGCTTCTCTCATCACCTGTTGAGTTGAGCTGCTGCTCGAAGGCTCCACTTCACTCTGACCTCCGTCTTCAACCACTTCGCTCTTCACAGGGACACCAGTCAGCGGCAAACCAGTGATATCAGCCTCCTCCGGCCCTTCAAGACGTTCCGTCTGACTGACGCCATGTCCCACCGCCTCCTCTTTAATGTGGGCGTGGTGTGGCTCCTCCTCCTTCAACTCGAAGCTCCACTTTTGCTGCTCTTCTTCACTGGTCAGCACCTGCGAGACATCTGCAGGACACCAGAAAACACAGTTTGCAAAACGTTTAATATTAATTTATTTGTGACAGCCCAACAGAAATAGATTTTGGGATTGTTGGGATTGGGATTCTCAATCCCACTGACATACCTTCCGTAGATAAAGCAGAGTCTGGGTACTCAAACGCGGAAAGTTGTAGTCAAAACACTCCCCAGTGGCAAGGACGAGTTCTTCAAGGTTGTGGATGTTTAGGGACGGTCTTGGCAGACACATCTCGTCAACATCGCATGGAAGTCGGGAAGAGTACTTCTGGACTGGCAGACCAGGGCGGTGGTCCCCATTTTTAAAAAGGGTGACAGGAGGGTGCGTTCCAACTTTAGGGGGATCACACTACTCAGCCTCCCTGGGAAAGTCTACTCCAGTCTATTAGTCTAACCGCGCTTACAGGGGGTGCAATGTGGTTTTCGTCCCGGCCGCGGAACTCTGGACCAGCTCTACCCCCTTGCAAGGGTACTGGAGAGTATGTGGGAGTTTTCCCAACAGGTCTACATGTTCTTTGGGGGTACGGACTCTGTGGCACGCTATTATGTGCCATTCGGTCCTGGCATTCCCAGCAGTAAGTCGAGCCGGTTTCCTCCACCAAGGCTGCCCTTTGTCACCCATTTTGTTCATTACCTTCATGGACAGAATTTCAAGGCGCAGTCAAGGCATTGAGGAAGTCCAGTTTGATGGCCTTAGGATCTCGTCTCTCTCGCTCAGGCTGTGACCTTCAGTGTTTATTGGATTGTGGAGCCTCTGGGATGAGACTCAGCACCTCCAAATCCGAGGCCATGGTTATGTGGATGGTTTCCACCGGGTTGGGAGTGAGGTCTTGCCCCAGGTGGAGAAGCCTATTGGGGTCATGAGTGAGGGAAGGTTGCAGCGTGTGGTCGACGGACGAATCAGTGCAGCGTCTGCAATGATGCGGTCGCTGAGCCATAAGGCAAAGCTCTCTGTTTACCGATCCATCTACGTTCCCACCCTCACCTATGGTCATGAGTTATGGATCATGACCGAAAGAACGAGATGGCGGATACAAGCGGCGGAAATGAGTTTCCTCTGTAGGGTGGCTGGACTCACCCTAAGAGATAGGGTGAGGAGCTCGGCCATCCGGGAGGAGCTCAGAGTAGAGCCGCTGCTCCTTCACATGGAGAGGAGCCAGTTGAGGTGGCTCGGGCATCTAGTCCGGATGCCTCCCGGGCGCCTCCCTGGTGAGGTGTTTCGGGCATGCCCGCCCGGGAGAAGGCCCCCGGGAAGACCTAGGACACGCTGGAGGGACTATGTCTCACAGCTGGCCTGGGAACACCTTAGTGTCCTCCCGATGGAGCTGGAAGAGGTGGCGACAGACCAGGAAGTCTGGACTTCCCTACTGAGACTGCTGCCCCTGCGACCCGGACTCGGATAAGCGGTGGAAAATGGAATGAAAAGGATTTATTGTTTTGAAACAAACCAAAATAAGACCTGCTGAATGTTTTTCTTTGATGGGATCAATATCTTATATTCTATGCTTTATACATATATATATACACATATATATATATATTCTATATCCATTACTTTAGGAAGTGTTGACACGTCCTAATGTTGCTACAAAGCGGAGCCACCAAACTAAGCGTGGTGGTATAATTGTGTGCAATAAACATCTATCTATCTAAAATATAACAATACAGTAGCAGAAGTCTGAGCCTTCAGTGCAAGCAATAATACAAAATAAACTCACCATACTCACATGTGTTGGTCTGGCTTCTCGGGTTTTGCGCCCTTCCTGTAAAATCCAAAGTTTAGTTAGTTACTATTTACATCCATCCTCATCTTCACTCATGGCGAGCAATGCAAGACTCATGGCCGATTCTCATCGATACAGGCCGACACATGCTATCCAGGCAGGCCGCATATCATGCACCATCCTGACGGATGATGACGTCAATCCCCTCTGCCATGTAAACGGCACTAGAGCCTTGGCTTTGCCACTTGCAAAAACAGGAAAGTGAGCTCTGTGCACTGCCAAAAGCAGAACCAACTACACCAACCTGCCGTTTGCAGCCCGGCTCGGGGATTTAAGATAGCGTCCAGTAGCTGACGTTGTCGCTCGTTCTCCTCTATGGTCCGGGAAAGTGCCTCCGCCGTTCGGGAAAGCTCCTCCTCGTACGCCGCCATCGTTCCTTGTATGGCTGTAAATATTTCCTCCACCGCGGCAGTTAGCCGCCGATCCACCAAGGCTCTCAGCATTTGTACTTTGCACATTTTCCCACAACACAACTCGGCGACGTGTGTGTCGTTGGCGGCTAGCAAGGCTGAAGCTAGCCGGGGAAGCTTCAGAGCGACACTGATCCTCACAAGAACTGTTACAGATTTTTGCTATACCGCATAAAGTTACCGTGGGCCGGAAGAAAAGATGGAACTGAGCGCAAGGAACCCGAATTATTGACACTTTTTTCCCGTTCCCAGTTCTTTTTTCCAACGTCCGGTAGCTGAGGGCCGGCTAGTGTAGTTTGGTGCAATACCGCCCCCCTCCGGTGCGGGAGCGTCGTTACACCATAAAAGAAAACGATTAGAGTGACGCTTCACACATTCTTTTTAAAATGACGTGTGATTAAAAGGGAGACAAAAACAACTTTGCATTTTCTGAACGCGACCGTGCTGCACCTGAGGATATAACGTCAGGGGTGTAGTGACGCCTCCTCGCCTAAGGGCGGCGCTACGGCTAAACTACCATCGCCGTTCCTTTTCTGCCGGAAGTAAACAAGTTAGCGAGACCACGTGATTTTGTTCCTCTGTGCGTGTGCTGTGCCGCTTACCGGCTGCATTGCGTTGCTTTTCAGCCTTCTTGTAATTTAGTATACGAATAAAACGCACTCCTGTTTCGTGTTATACTCGTCTCAGGGAATTTTGAAGCTTCTCGGACTGGCTTAGCTTGCTAGCTGCGAGGTTAGCAATGCAACGCGATGTTAATTGCATACCTATAAATACTATATACCGTATATATTGGCATAATAGCTACTCCAATCTATATCGTATGTAATAAATTGCAATATGTATTATAATAGTTCAGCTTTTACACAAAAGCTAAGAGCGGTCATTTTTAGAGGACAATATGTGCCAAAGTCCTGCACACGCACGTTGTTTTAAATCTATGTTGCAAAACAGTTGCAATGTTGCTGCATAATACTTGTGAGCACTCACACATGCCCCTGAAAACACAAAACTCAATTTTCCAACAGTCGAACTCGAGGTTGAATTTCAAGCCTACAGAATGCGCTCTGCCTTATGATCTTTACATTCAAGAAACAAAAAAGGGGGCGGGGGGGGGCCCCAAAAAAGAAAATGAGATGCGCAGATAGTTTAATACATGGAACCAAAAAAGACAATTAAAATGACTAAGTAAGGATGTTTACATACATTCTGTAGTGTTCCAAATAATAGCAGTGCAATGCAAGCAACACAATCAATCACCGTTAGTATATTTTATTGCTACAAGTTACCACTAGGTGCAGTAGATTCTCCTAAAACAAACAAGACCCAGCATTCATGATGTGCACGCTCCTAAGGCTATGCAATTGGCCAATTAGTAGAAAGGGGTGTGTCCAAAATATAGCAGTGTCTGCCGTTGACTTCACAAACTCCAAAAAGTTTGTACAAATTGTTTTGTTTCTAGGATTTGGCAATCCTGTGAATGACTAAACTAATATTTAGTTTTTTATAAGTGCTTCACATCTGGAAACCTGATTTGTGGCCAAACCTGCCTGTCAAAGCCTGATCCCGTCAGATCTCAGAAGCTAAGCAGGGCGGGGCCCGGTCGGTACTCGGACGGGAGACCTCAGAGGAACACCAGGTGCCACAGTGGGAGGAAATCAACTTTCCTTGTGCCCTTAAGCAAGGCACTTCACCCACATTGCCTAGTATGAAAGTGGTGGTGTGTGGTGGTCGGAGGGTTTGATGGCGCACGCTGGCAGCCTCGCTTCCGTCGGTCTGCCCCAGGACGGCTGTGGCTACATACTGGCTTACCATCACCAAGTGTGGTGTGGATGAGTAATGATGACCTCGATGTAAGCGCTTTGATAAAGCGCATAACAAGTGCAATTCATTATTATCTACTGTGTAGCATGGACTCGACCAACTTGTGGCTCCTTTCAGCTGTTATTCCACTCCAACATTCTTTAACAACATTCCACAATTTATTAACATTTCTTGGTTTTGCTTCACAAACAGCATTTTTGATGTCACCCCCACAAGTTCTCCATTGGATTAAGGTCCAGGATTGGGCAGGCCCCTCCATAACATAAGAAAAAAACAAGATGTTGCTGGATTACTAGTGTGTTTGGGGTGATTGTCTTGTTGAAACAGCCATTTCAAGGGCATGCCCTCTTCAGCATAAGGCAACATGACCTCTTCAAGTACTTAGACATATGCAAACTGATCCATGATCCCTGCTATGGGATAAACAGGCCCAACACCATAGTAGGAGAAACATGCCCATATCATGATGCTTCACTGTCTTCACTGTGTTCCACTGTGTGGCTTGAATTCAGAGTTTGGGGGTCGTCTCACAAACTGTCTGTGGCCCTTGGACCCAAAAAGAACAATTTTACTCTCATCAGTCCACAAAATGTTCCTCCATTTCTCTTTAGGCCAGTTGATGTGTTCTTTGGCAAATTGGGTTTGTTTGTTTTTTTAACAGAGGGACTTTGCGGGGACTCCTGTAAATAGATTAGCTTCACACACTTCTAACTGTCTTCTGTCACAGTACTTTGAGGTAACTCCAGACTGTCTTTAATCATTCTGGTTATTCTTCCATCCATCCATTTTGATAGTTGTCTTTCGTTTTCTTCCACAGGTCTCTGGTTTTGCTCTCCATTTTAAGGCATTGGCGCTCATTTTAGCTGAAAAGCCAAAATTCTTTTGCACTTCTTCATAAGTTTTGCCCTCTCCAATCAACCTTTTAATCAAAGTATGCTGTTCTTCTGAACAATGTCTTGAACAACCCATTTTCCTCAGGCTTTCAAAGAGAAATGCATGATCAACCAGTGCTGCTTTCATCTTTAAATAGGGGCCACCTGTTTTTTCACTAAATTGATCATCGATCACTGATTAAATACCACACTGCTATTTTTTAACACCCTCCTTTCAACTTATCGTCCAATTGCACAGCCTTAAAAGCATGCATATCATGAATGCTGGGTCTTCTTTGTTTTATGAGAATCTACTGCACCTACTGGTAACCTATTTGCCATGTAGCAATAAAAATATACTAATAACAGTACTTCATCCGGTTAGTCACTTTGGCTTGCTGTTATTTTGAACACTACCGTATATAAACCCCACGGTTATAAATCACATAACTATGCTGGACTGTTAATACCGTGACATAAAAACAGGTTTCAGAGGTCATGAGAATACATGCAGAGTGAAGTCCTAAATAATAATTTCAAAAATAACCCATGTGATTAGCTTATTTCTCTATTGACGCTACTATAGACAAGTGTTGATGTACATGTAGACATTCTCATGTCATCTTTGGTTTTAGAAAACACAACATGGAAAGTTTGTGCACCCAACTACCAGACCCCGTTGTGAACGTTATGGCCATAGTCGTGACTCCTGTGCACCCTTACCAAGCAAAGCACCCTTAGTGGAGTGCAATCGCAAATGGTTAGTGAGTGACGAATGATAGCTAAAACTCGTGTTGCAGATTGAACAGGAAAATGGTTTCTCTCCAATGTGCGCCCTCGTGTGTGCTATCAAAGATTCCTTCCGAATAAATCTTTTTTCACAGTACGAGCAAGCTAGCTGTTTGACTTCGGGGTGCGTCTTCATGTGTCTCCTCAAATTACTCTTGGTAGAGCAAATGATGCCACATACTGAGCAGGACAACGGATTCACCGCAGCGTGCGTTCTCATGTGAACCAGCAAGTCTGACTGCTCGCCGAAAGCTTTGCTGCAGACGGCACAGGTAAACTGCTCGCTTTTACCGTGCGTTCTCAAGTGCGTCACCATACAGTCCTTTCGAGCGAACCTTTGGTCACACACCGAGCAAGCAAAAGGTTTCTCTCCCGTGTGCGCTTTTACGTGGTAAAACAATCCTGAGCGGTGACTAAATCGTGAGCCGCACAGTGAGCAGGAGAAGGGTTTCTCACTGGTGTGCGTTCGTCTGTGTGTTATCAGAGAATCCTTCCGGGAGTATTTTTTACCACACAGTGTGCACGCAAACGGTTTATCTACCGACTGGCACAAACTAACGTGTGCTTTCAAAGACTTCTCCGAGCCAAAGGTTTTGTCACACTGGGAGCACGTGTGACATGTCTTCTCCGCTTGAGAGTCTTTATCGTCAAAGTCAGGAGTGCGTGATGTTGTGTCGTCACTGTCTGACAGCGGCGCTAAGAGGATGTCCGCTTGTGATCCTCCACGGTGGTCTCCATCAACTTCTCCTGGCTTGTGTGGAGTCGAGCTGCTGCTTGGAGGCTCTGCCTCTCCCATCTCCCCACTTTTACCGTGTGTCCTCAAGTGTGTGACCATACTGTCCTTTCGAGTAAACGTTTGGTCGCACACCAAGCAAGCAAAAGGTCTCTCTCCTGTGTGCGTTCTCATGTGATAGAACAACCCCGCGCGGTAACTAAACCGCGAGTTGCACAGCGAGCAGGAAAACGGTTTCTCCTTAGTGTGCGTCCGTCGGTGTGTTACCAAATAATCCTTCCGCGAGAAGCTTTTATCGCACACGGAGCACGCAAAGGGTTTCTGTAACGAGTGACTTAACATAATGTGCTTTTTCAAAGACATCTTGGAGCCAAAACTTTTGTCACACTGCGAGCAGGTGTGACATGCCTTATCAGCTTTAGAATATTTTTCCTCAGCGCCAGGAGCGTGTGACGTTTTGTCGTCACTGTCTGATAGCGGTGCTAAGAGGCTGTCTGGTTGTGAGCCCCCGCAGTGGTCCCCATCAGTGTCTCTCGTTGAGCTGCTGCTTGGAGGCACTACCTGACTCTGACCTTTGTCGTCATCATCTTCACTCTTCACGGTGGCAGCGGTCAACGGTAATCCAGTGATATCTGCCTCCTGCGGCCCTTCAAGATGCTCTCCCTCCTGACTGATGCTGTGTCCCACCGCTTCCTCTTTAATGTGGAGGGGCTGGGGCTTCCGCTCCTGCTGCTCTTCATCATCGTCTGCAGGACACAAAAAGACACAGAGTTCAAATTTGGTACATTTTAAATTATAGCAGGAGCATTTATTCACTTAAAACACAAAGAGGAGGCGGCGTTAATTGGAGGGAGGCTGTTATTTCCAAAATGGGAAACCCCATCATATAAACCAAGTTCATTTTGTAACTTTAGCAATGCATTGTTTCCCATACATTCATTTAGTTGGGGCAAATACATTTGTATCGCCACAAGTACATAGTAATAGTAGATTGGACTTCTGTGGCCTCTTTTAAGTAGGGGTGTGCAAATCTAAGGTAGAAATCAAAATATCATCCAAAAGCTCTAATTTTGGCACACCGATAGTTGTTTTGGCAATTTTTCTAGGAATAAAGATTATCCACAGGAACCGGGCTGTCTCTCGTCCATTTTATTTTCAAAGCTATGAAAAGGCACTAATCAAGCAGAGAGAACATTCACCGCTGCCGTCTACTGGATCGGGCAAACCTGTTAAGCGTAGATCCCCTTTGCGATTTAAAACGGCGTCCAGCTGTTTACGTTGACGCTCGTTCTCCTCTCTAGTTCGAGAAAGTTCCTCCTCGTAGGCGGCGATCGTTCCTTCTATGGCTATGAACACTTCTTCCACGGCGGCGGTTAGCCGCCGATTCACCAACGCTCTCAGCATTTGCACTTTACACATTTTCACAACACTTCACTCACACACGCACTTGAGCTCTGCTGGGCGATGTGCTGAAAACGTCCAGTTTCGTTGTTGGCGGCTAGCAAGCTAAGCTAGCCCGGGAAGCGCCAAAGTGTCACCGAGACGAATCTATCCTGACACAAAGAATGACATGTTTCCTATGCCGCATAAGATTAAAGTGTACATAAAAAGCATAACAAGGTCGTAAGGAGCGCGAGAACACCGATTTATCCACACTTTCTAACTTTTTTTTGCCTTTCCGTTTCTGTTTGTTTTACTTCCGGTGGGTGGGGGACCGCGCCGCTAGGGCACCCCTGGTGTAGTACTGCCCCCTCTGGTGTGGAAGTGCAATTACACCATTAAGGAACACGACTGATAGATACTTGTACGTTTCAAGCAGCTCCCCAAAAACGTCATAATCAACGTAATCACTTCATCACAGAATAAAACGA